>JACXGJ010011298.1:7047-20206 GCA_016801105.1 Esox niger | reverse complement strand
GCGTGTTTAGCGTCTGTAATGGCTGGTATTCGGCGTGTTTAGCGTCTGTAATGGCTGGTATTCGGCGTGTTTAGCGTCTGTAATGGCTGGTATTCGGCGTGTTTAGCGTCTGTAATGGCTGGTATTCAGTGTCAATGAGAAAATCCTGATGCATTATTTATTAGTTCAACTTCACAACATGTCCTCTATATTACAGTACAGAATCATAGAGGGGAGTTGATAATGGGAGGCATGGAGAGAGGGAGGGAGAGAGATGAAGAGGGGGAGGAGAGCGAGAGAAGGGGAAGTGGGAGGAGATGGATTGGACTGACAGAAAGACAGAGAGAGATGAGGTGGTTAAAGAGAAGAACAGAAAGAAGAAATGGTTGGATGGAAAGAAAGAGAATGATAAAGGGAACAATAGAAAACACTACAAAGTGATGAAAGAGAGATTAGAGATACAAAGAGAAATACAGAAAGAGACATAAAAAGAAAGATACAGAAAGAGAGAGATAGACAGAGGGAGAAATACGGACAGACCGTAAGACAAGAGAGAGAGGAGAGAGAGAGACATTGAGAGAGACAGTAAGACAATTAGAGAGAGGAGAGAGAGACATTGAGAGAGACAATAAGACAATTAGAGAGAGAGGAGAGAGACATTGAGAGAGAGCACTCAGCTGGTAATTGAATAGGATATATTCCCAGAGCAAATCATGCTAAATGTAATTATACACACTAATTAACTTCTCCCGTTCGCCCCCAAATCACAGAAAAACCCAGATAACTCACTGAAGAGATGTTTTCAAGCAGACACACAGAAATCAGACCACCAGGAACAACAAAGCCAGACCTTGAAGTGAGTGAGGCACAGAGACTGATCCTAATTAGCACCTTATCCATTTAAAGAGCTCTTCTGAGTGGAGCATCCCAATACTACGCTGACTGGGTTGAAGACCACTACGGAGTAGGGGCCCATTTGGGAAGCAGACAGAGAAAGATGGATAACAATGTTGTTGTGCTCTTCCAAACCGGCCCTTGGAAACCAAGCATTCCTGTATGAAATGGGCTCCAGAGGTGCAGTAGCACACCCAACTAGACCTGTACACTAATTACCAAGCCTTTACCGGCTGTATTCAGGTGAGCTAGTTCCATGTCTACAGCTGTCTGCTTAGGTCTGTCTGCCAATGTCTGCCTTGGTCTGTCTGTCTGCCTTGGTCTGCCTTGGTCTGTCTGTCTGCCTTGGTCTGCCTTGGTCTGTCTGTCTGCCTTGGTCTGCCTTGGTCTGTCTGTCTGCCTTGGTCTGTCTGTCTGCCTTGGTCTGCTTGCCGAGGTGTCTGCCTGTCTGCCTGTCTCAGGACCCACAGTCCTTTCCATGCCTCCTAACAGTGTGTCGGTCCAGTGGAGGGTTTGGAAAATGAGGAGTGCTGGGAGGATTTGGTTTTATTTACTTCATTAAAATGTACAAAAAGAGATATAATTAAATCTTTTAAATGAAGAAATAAAAAGGGGAGGCTTAGGAGGAGGGATTTAATAGTATTTATTGGATAGAAGGGGATGCATTGGGAACCTGCTCTTAAAAGTGTCAGTGAGGATGGGAAGTCCTATATGAGGAGACCAAGTGTTAATGCCTACTGCCTGACGGGCCAGAGGGACATTTTGGAAAGAATACATATGTATTATAACTGTTGTAAGAAAATAATTCATGTTGTAAAATGTAAAGACAAACAGAATGCAATTATGTGCACATAATTTAAACACTATATTCAACTCATATATGATTTCAGCTGAGCAGCTGAATGATATGTATGGGATGTATACACAGGGCGTGTACGCATGCATGGAAAAACATTTCACTTTCAAAACTACAGCGATCGCTCTCCTCAGTTCCCAAACGCTTACAGAGTTAAAGAAGTGATGCAACACAGTGGTAAACATGCTCCTGTCCCAACGTTTCTGAAAGTCTCACTGGCATCAAATTCAAACTGGGAATGTATTTTTCCAAAACCAATCCCATTTGATGTTGTCTTTGTAGGATTTTCAATGAAATACAGGGATAGATGATTTGCATTTTACACAGCTTCCCAACTGTTTAGAAACAGGATGGTATGTGAAATATAAAACAATCACTTAAGAAGTCCTCTGGGTATTGATTCTTTAAGCTATTAAAAATGTACATATCAGAACATTTGATATGTCTTTGACTTGGCAGATTATATATCACACTCACACAAACACTAACACACAACAGCACACATGGTTTCTGGTTATAGAAAAGTAATTCTAAAAAGGATGTTGATCAAGATTTCCTTCATGATATACTGTACCGTGTGTGTGTGTGTGTTTGTGTGTGTGAGGGTGTGTGTGTGTGTACACTAATCTGACAGTGTGTGTGTTCTCATTAGCAACCACCCACTTCACATCTGTATAATTCATGTTGTCTTTGAGGCTATTATGTGTGTGTGTGTGTGTGTGTGTGTGTGTGTGTGTGTGATAGGCTGTATGATGCATCATCAACATAAACCACAAATAGCTCTTCTTTCTCTCTCTTTATTTGATTTATTCTATCCATCCAACCATCCTTTCTGGTCCAGATTGCCCCCTGAGGTCAGCTAGCCATTTCCATCCCTAAATAGAGGTTTTGATTCCTCATTCCTTTGACTAATCTAACCAATTATCTCTCAGAGGTTTCAAACAACAAATCAATACAAAACGCCACCTAGATTGATATCAATAAATAAATGTGTTGAAAAGATGCAGTAGCTTTAGAGTCATGGATGAACTACACCCACACAACAGCAACCAATCAGTTGGGACCGAGGTGTGGGGGAAGGAGGCTGGTTCAGTTGCTTTCGGGGCTGGGAAAGATGGATTGGGATGAGTCTGTGTTGGATGTAGGAGAAGATGAGAAGATGCCAGGCCAGAGGTCAGACAGTGGTAGCGGAGACCGTGGAAGGGCTGGCAGAGGCAGAACTCGTTGGAAAATCAGGAGAGGAATGTAGATCAGAGTGAATTCTCTGATGTGCCAAACGGGACAAGACATTAATGAGTAGTTTGATGGAACGTTTGCCAAGAGAAAATCACAGATAATTCCCCAGATGTAAATAAGTTTGTCAGTGTAGATGGGAGATCCCGATTTTGTGATTCCAGTGACAAAGTGGAAACAGACTGAAGACGTTTAGGGTGGCAAGCCAACAGCAGCCCAACCAATCAGATTAAAGCAGGAAAAGACAGGAAAAAGAAACACAGCCATAAGTCAAAATTGTAAAAGATGTCACTATTTCTGTCTACTGTGTTTTCTATTTGTCTGTTCCCTGAGTCTAATGAGTTGGTGTGTTTAACAGTTGTAGGTGAAAAACCAAATATTAACGTTTAGAGAATTTTGTGCAGTACTGTCCTCATGCTATCCTAATACTAAGTCAATTATCTCGCGTACATTCTGAACAAGCTAGCAGGAAAATCTTTGGTGTACTTCTGAGGCATATACCAATGTCCAGTGGGTGGCGCAGCCGCCCAGAAACCTCTGAATCACTGCCATCCCACTGCATGGTCAGATGAGTCAGAACAAACTTCTGGGGTCGCTGAACAAGTTCAAGTTCAAGTCGAAGTCACAGGCTTTGCTGTTAGCAATTGACGTGACGTCAAGAGGACTGTAGATTCCACACGTAGAATGTTATTAACCATGACATCCCCACTCACAGGGCAAGATCCACATAGTGGGGTGAACAGGACTATCTGCTCACCCTCTACGCCCGCCGCCAGACCCTCTACGCCCGCCGCCAGACCCTCTACGCCCGCCGCCAGACCCTCTACGCCCGCCGCCAGACCCTCTACGCCCACCGCCAGACCCACTACGCCCACCGCCAGACCCTCTACGCCCACCGCCAGACCCACTACGCCCACCACTAGACCCTCTACGCCCACCGCCAGACCCACTACGATGCATCGGTCGAATAATTCAAGATATGAGATAAAACCCATCAGCACTGAAGGCCATGCGTCCTAGAACCACAGAGAGGTACCCCCGCAACCCGCCTTTCGTAGCCCGCAACCCGCCCTTCGTACCCCGCAACCCGCCCTTTGTTCTCCGGCAGACGGATTAAGAACAGGCTGACTGCTCCAAACCACCTTCGAGTTGTGAAAGGAAATAGCTGCACTATCCTGCAGCCCCAACTCCAACTATGCCCATCTGTGCAAAAACACTTAGCAGCCAGAGGCGATTGTGATCCTGGCATTGCTCTGACTATCCAAAGAGCACTACAGAATCCCGGGAGAACGCTGTCAGCTGCCTGCCCATTAAAGGGTTAACCCGGTGGGCCCAAGAATCCCAAAATGCACTAACCAAGCGGTAATATCCCTTAAACTGGATCCTGGCTGTAGGCCATACTATCTGATCTGCCACTGTCACGGATATTATCTAGGTGTAATCACCTATTTATCTTGTTTAATACTCTCTCACGATCAGTAGGTAATTGCACAAGCGCGCATGCATGCACACACACACACACACACACACACACACACACACACACACACACACACACACACACACACACACACACACACACCTTATGAGGTCACCATGATCTAACCGTTTAGCCAGCAATCATTAGCAGCAATTACCGCGTGTGTGTGTGTGCGCAATTACCTACTGATCGTTTGTGAAACCTTTCATTGAACGCTAATTTATTAAAAAGGTCCTAAAGCCGGCAAAGTGTATGTATGGGGGGGGGGGGGGCTGCACTATAGATATAATACTGTCCTGGAAAATACACACACCTATACACCCTACCTTGAAACACACACACACCTGTATATAGGGATGACACGGCCTGGCTGTAGAGTAAGTCTGAATGCACACGAATAAAATATAGATCCCGTAGCCCCGAGTTGAGGGACAGTATGAGATGCACTGAATCTTTTATGTATCTGCACCCATAATTCAGACACACACACACACACACACACACACACACACACGTGCGCACGCGCGCAAAGCCAGGGACAGACAGAGCTAGAAAGGGAGAGAGGGAGGGACCAAGAGAAAGACAGAGGAAGGGAGAGACATTGAGAGGAATGGTGAGGGGGAAAGAATAAGAGAGAAAAGGGGACAGAAAGAGTGAACAGAGAACACAATTAGTTTGACAGTGTAAATGTTTCAAAGCCCAATGAAGCCATTTCAATGGAAATCACTGGTCAACATATTTGTGAAAGGAAGAAAAAAGCAAGAAATAGTAAAACAGCGCTAGAGGCACATCCATTTTAACTCGCCTTGGTAACATGCCAGACCTGTCCTCATCGCAGTAACAAGTTCTCTACTGTCTTGGTAAAAAGTTGCTTCAGTTCTAAATCATCTTGGTGACCAATCGTCTGTGGTGGATTCATAGAAGGTCAGGCCAATCAGGAGCCTGGATTCCAAACCTCCATCTCTAGATGAACCTTCCCCTGTGGCCTGACGCAGGAATGGGGTTACAAGTCAGGATCTGTCTATTGATTGGGATCAATACGGAGGTGTATGTTTGGAACAGATCCGCTGGGGAACATGGGAAACTGCATCCCAAACGTTCTCAGATCAGAGGATAGCATAACCGCTCGTTCCATGTAAGCAAGGCTTACCAGTAACACACACAGCAAGTCTCTTAATGGGGATATTATTTACACATGTTCTATAAGTCAGATAACTGTGTCTGTTATTCAACACTCACAGGTGTTATAGTAATTTAGTGTCAGTGAGGTAACATTTACAGGCATTATGGTCAGTTAATAGTGTCTGTTATTCAGCACTCATAGGTGTTATGATAAGTGTCATTTATTTAACACTCACACGTGTTATGTTCAGTTTACAATGTCTATGACTTCACACAGGTGATCCTGTCAGTTAACTGTGTCTGAATTTCAACACTCAGAGGTGTTACGGTCAGTTAATAGTCTGGACTTCTGGTTCCCACATGTATAGTAAAATCCAGATCACACAGGCTATATATCTACTTAATGTCATGACTCTCACCGCCTGTCCATTCACCATTCCTGTCCTGGGAAAAACAATTATATATTGATGGCCTGAACTTAATTATTTACAATGTGTGTGTTTGTGTGTTTGAGTGAGTGTGTGTGTGTGAGTGTGTGTGTTGTCTTCAAGTGTGCTTTCAGCTGATTATTCATGTGACGTGTTAGTGGGAAGGATGACATCCTAAGGGTACCATATGAATGTAACACACGCACGCACGCACGCACGCACGCACGCACACACACACACACACACACACACACACACACACACACACACGCACGCACACACACACACACGCACACGCACGCACGCACGCACGCACACGCGCACACGCGCACACGCACGCGCACACACGCACGCACGCACACGCACGCACGCACACACACACGCGCACACACACACGCGCACACACACACGCACTGTCAGCAGGGGAAGAGGGGTGGAATCCATGTGCTGTCTGTCACCCATGTCTTTAAAAGTGACATCAATCACTCTCTACTGCCATTATGGACAGGCAGGAGGTCAAGGGTCAGGGACAATTCAGAACCCCTGGGGAACAGATGTGTGTGTGTGTTTAAACAAATCGCAGTTTAGCATAAACACGCCAGATGTTAACAGCAGATTTTCAGTACCAGTCAAAAGTTTGGACACACTTATCCATTCAGGTAATGTACTTGGATGTTTGTCCAGGTGGGGTAACTTTATGTATAACTTGCAACAGACCCTGGCGACCATAAACACTCTGCATTGAGCCGACACTTCAATCCACAAGGCCTCAGCTGAATGCCTACATGGACCCACTGGACATACATGTGGACTGAAACCACCATGCTGGCACTGCAGGCACTACAATCTACTGACCGACTCAACCCCTAATAACCCCACCCCTAATAACCCCACCCCTCCTCACCTCCTAACCCCACCCCTAATAACCCCACCCCTCCTCACCTCCTAACACCACACCTCCTAACCCCTCCTCTCCTAACACCACCCCTCCTCTCCTAACCCCACCCTTCCTCTCCTAACCCCACCCCTCCTCTCCTAATCCCTCCTCTCCTAACCCCTCCTAACTCCACCCATCCCCTTCCATCTTCCCCAGCCACATTCAGGACAGATCACTCCAGACCAGATTCCAAAGGAGGGACAACCCCTATTCCCCGTTTAGTGCCCTCTGTTACTGGAAGGAAAAGGGGGCCGTTTGGGACTAAATTGTATTTACAGATGAGCTGGTAACTGACAGGCCTCTGGGGCGTCGGCTATGAGCCCACGACAGGTTGACTAAAGCATCAGATCATCTGCGTGTGTGTGTGTGGGGGGGTCTGGGCTGTCACAACCAGACCGAACGAGGAGAAACAGGGGGCGCCGGAGGGAGGGGGTTGTCGAAAAGGAACAAAAAATGATCCTGGGAGTGAATTTGTTCTCAAAGAGGCTCGTTTGTCACAGTTTGTCACAACGGGAAGTCAGACGACTTTCTCATCACACAGTTGGTCCCTGTGTGGGCTATCATCCAGAATGATACAGAGTGTCTGTGTGTGTGTGTGTGTGTGTGTGTTATCATCCAGAATGCTAGATACAGCGTGTCTGTGTGTGTGTGTGTGTGTGTGTGTTATCATCCAGAATGCTAGATACAGTGTGTCTCTGTGTGTGTGTGTGTGTGTGTGTGTGTGTGTGTGTGTTTGTGTTATCATCCAGAATGCTAGATACAGTGTGTCTGTGTGTGTGTGTGTGTGTGTGTGTGTGGGTGTGTTATCATCCAGAATGCTAGATACAGTGTGTGTGTGTGTGTGTGTGTGTGTGTGTGTGTGTGTGTGTGTGTGTGTGTTATCATCCAGAACGCTGTCATCCGGGATTCTATAAATACTGTGTGTTGTCCTCAACTGGATCGTCTCGAGTGCCTATCAGTGTTATTTAGGACGAATCCATGTGGGTAAATCATCATATATATTTTGATTCGGCGTTGAGCCTGAACATGGAGGACGTCCAATGAAACATCAGGATTTCCTTTTGAAGGTTGTTAGAATCGTCTGAGAGACATTAAACAGTCGGAAGTAATGCTGTACCCCGACTCTCCTCAGTGGAGGCCCCAGCTCCGTTTAAAATGTCACCCAGACATCTGTCCCCTCTAAAATGCCTGATTCCAAAGGGGTTTCAAACGTCTACCTCTGGAGCGAACTGGAACGTGAAAACGGTATTAAGATGTATTATTGAACTGGTTATGTTCATTTTAGCAATCACTTGTCTGTACGTTTTATCTGGTTATTTAAAACGTATTTGAAATGTGTGTGTGTGTGTGTGTGTATGTGTGTGTGTGTGTGTGTGTGTGTGTGTGTGCGCAGACTATTCGATCCCCTTAGTTGAATTCCAACCGGAGCAACATCTTAGCCTACACACATTGTTCTTTCACAGACACGCATGCATGAACACACAAACAGACGTGCACGTACACACACTTAAACAACAAAAACATGCATGCCTTGACACACACACACGTACAAAAAGACATGCAAAACTCCCAAACAGACATGCACTCACCCCTTGTTAAAGGCAGTGGGGCCTGACAGACTTAGAATGTCATCTAATGTGACGTGACGTTGCCTGACTGAATCATTGCCGAGTTCAAGCCACTGTAGCGTGTCAGAATTCACTAACATATGTGTGTGTGTGTGTGTGTGTGTGTGTCACTGTCAGATAGTGGCTCAATCACACCAGTCTATTTATCAGCCTCTCTCTCCCTCTTTTTCTTTCTTTCTCTCTCTCACATACACTCTCAGCCACACACACACACACACACACACACACACACACACACACACACACACACACACACACACACACACACACACACACAGAGAGACAAAGACACTTTGAGAATTCAGACATGTAGGTTAAGAGATGAGTCAAGACATATTGAGGCCCCCTCACACTCTCTTTCCTCTCTTTCTCCCTCCCTCCCTCTTCCTCTCCCACTAGCCCATCTCTCTCTCTCTCTCTCTCTCTCCCCCCCGCTGTCAGAGCTGGTGCTTTTCTTTAAGGGGACTGTCTAATGCCTCAGAGTGAGGTTTGAGTCTTACAAAATGATTCAGAGTGTGAAAGGTTCCAGGGGCCATGTGGTCACAGGGTGCTGTCTGCCTGGTGTGAGGGAAGACTGAATGTTCATTTGTCAAGTGGTCCTCTATATATATATATATATATATATATATATAAAACCATTGAATAAATAGTGTATATAATATTACTGTATAATGTACTGTATAGTATAGAGTATGGGGGGTTGGTGCGTTCTTCCTCTCTGTTAAATATGATATTTAAACCATCAAGGTTATTCTATTGGTTTATTGACACCAAGCCAGACAGAGTGTCGAGACTTAGACGAGGAGAAAGAGAGAGGGAGCCGGAAACACCAAGGTTGGCATTCGATTCTCCAGTTCTATAATGGATTCATGCACCACTGTAAGCTGCTCTGGAAGAGCCTCTGCTAAATTACTTACATTTTAAAGTTTAATTAAAATAAGAGAGTCACAGAAATGAGGAGAGACAAGAACGGAAGATATGGAGAGAGGACCAACATGAGCTAGATATTTTTCTAGATTCAGACTTGGGCCCTGAGAGTAAATCTCAGCAAAACAAAAAAGATCCAGAGCCACAAACATAACGCTCTGCCTGGACCCGAGTGGCCCAGAGCAAACTAAACCTCATGAAAACCTTGGCCTAAACATCCATTTCAGAGGCAACTGAATGATGTGAGAAGCAATGCCATAAAAACACTTCGATATTAAGAATATCCCAGATACCCCCCAGACTTCCTACGCAAGAAATCACTCAATTCTTCCCAAAGGACAAAATAATCTAAAATAATACATACATTGGAGAATTAGGACGATGTTCACTAATTAATACCGGAAAGAGCTTTACATTTCACACCTAATTATAAGATAAGTGACTCTCAAACCTTCCGTAACAAAGCTCTTATTTAAAAGAGATATTTACTTAAACAAATGCTTCCAAAGCTAGCTGACATTGGTTCTCCGATGACACATACAGACCCCAGAGAGCCCCGGGACAGTAAAACAGACCAAAACAGATACAGAGGAAACAGAAAGAGAATTATCTGACACACTTGGAAAAAACGACCAAAAGACAGAGCAAACTGGAACGCTACCCCACCTTAAAAATAGTTAAGGTGCAGAATACCTCACCATTGTTACAGACCCGTGATTAAAACATGCCTGTGTGCACACTCAGTTAACATGGCCTCACTCACCAGAGAAGGCATGTACACACTGACCACAAAAAGGTGGAAGCTGAGCAGCACTTCCAAAGTTCCCATCTAATGACATTAAGTGCAAACAGTCTGCTAGTTAACATATCATAGTCAATTACTACTTCAGAAGGACCGAGAAAAACCACGCAAGGAGCAGAAAACGTGTGACAGTTTGGAAACATCCCAAACGGGGTAATATACCTATCTGGTGCACTACATTGGACAAGGGGCCTATGTGTTCCAGTGGACAGCGGAGTGAATAGGGTGCCGTTGGAGAGGCAGTCCAGCCCGACGGACGGCACGCCGATGCAAGCGTGTGTTAATGCTTGCGTGTGCGTCCGTGCATGTGTCAGGGGAGGTATCCAGTGACAGACATAATGTAATAAAGAGGTCGGTCTCAGCATTTCCTCTGTTTAAAGTAGTGTTCCAAGTTGCACACTTCTTCCTATGTAGGGCACTCCTTTTGACAGGACTGAAGCACAGCAGTGTATAGGGATCCAGGGGCCATTTAGGAGGCAAAGAAGTTCTCTTGTCAAAGTAGTGTGGCGCTGGCTTTATACATTAGCACACACACACACACACACACACACAAACACACACACACACACACACACACACACACACACAGCTTAAGCATAGGCAGATTCACCATACTGACATATGCGAAGGAGCACACGCCCTCCAGAAGAACACACACCACAGCTGGATGGTCAGATGGAGATCTGATTCCAGGTCAGTCAAAGCTTGAGGCGAGACATCTGTCTTTCACTCTGATACACATCCAGAAAACACAGATGACATTACCTTCTGTGCCAAGCGGCAATTTAGATCCTGATTTCAGTGAAGATTTTGTCATTAAAAAATGCTCAGGGGCGGACGATCGAACCCTCGTTGCAGATTGGCTGGAAGGGAATTCTCACACTTTTTTTCTGGAGGAACAACTGTGTGTGTCATCAGCATTCTGTTTGACAGCAGTGGTATGAAGTGGTATGAATGTCCATCCATTGCACATTACAGAAATCTGTTATAATATGACCTCTTTTTCATTATATTTGAGGTCACATAGAAAAACGAAAAACAATTTCCCCAGACATCTGTGGTAATTCCCTACGTAATAAGGGTTACTCCTGGTTTCATCTTTCCCTTGTTTAAGACATCAGCATGGACAAAGCTTCTGTTCAATATTCATTACACTGTTGTACAGTAGATTACCATGTCTCTCACACACACACACACACACACACACACACACACACACACACACACACACACACACACAGGTTTGTTAGGTTGTCATCTGCGCCAGAGATGACAGAA
Source organism: Esox niger (assembly GCA_016801105.1). Taxonomy (NCBI): domain Eukaryota; kingdom Metazoa; phylum Chordata; class Actinopteri; order Esociformes; family Esocidae; genus Esox; species Esox niger. The sequence continues at coordinate 8,642 of JACXGJ010011298.1, read as the reverse complement.
GGAAGATCATTCTTGAACACAGATAAACAAGGAATGGGATTGGTGCCAGAATATCTGCCCCGGGACGAACTCGAGGAAAGACAGTTGAGAAGGTGGAGCCTGGGCGGGGGGGCGGAAAAAGAGGATAAAAGTGAGAGATGACAGCAGACGACAAAAGATTCAACAACAGCTTAGCTCAAGTGTCTAGCTGTTTAATGATCTAACAATCAAAGACAGTTTATTCACTACAAACACGGGCTTCCCCAATGGGGAGTCGGTTTGAGAGGGAGAGAGGCAGTTATAAATTATGTCTGCAGCCATTTTGGAGAGTCAGGCACAGTTTCCGTTGGGCCTGTGGTGAGTGGATATAGATGGGGAGCGACTGGACCTTTGCCACAGCTCAGAGAGAGGACTCCCATGGAGGATAATGATACAGGGCTGAATCACTCCTCCTCCTCTTCCCAGAGAACTGCTGTGAGTTTATAGTTGCGTTCTAAATGACACCATATTCCCGGACCAGCACACTACCTTTAACCTTAGCGGCACAGAGCCTGGTGAAATGTAGGGCACTTCGAAGTGAACGGGTGCCATTTGGGACAGAGGGGGAGGGGGGAGAGGCTTGGGACAGACGGGTCATGATTGAAACACGGCCAGCAGAAAGCCAATCCTGTAACGGTACAGAGAAGTGATCTGGCAATCCTGTGTCACACACACGCACGCACACACACAAACACGCACGCACGCACGCACGCAATCCAGTGCCTTGCCACTAAGCTTGGGCTGGATAAAATAAGTAGTAAAAAGAGAGGGTGGGAGAGAGAACGAGAGAGAAACAGAAAAAAATCGAAAAGAGACATCAGATGGACTAAAACCAGAGACCATAGCAGAGTGTGTCTGGCTCAGAATTACTGTGGCTGGTGTGTGTGTGTGTGTCTGTGTGTGTGTGTCTGTGTGTGTGTGTCTGTGTGTGTGTGTGTCTGTGTGTGTGTGTGTGTGTGTGTGTGTGTGTGTGTGTGTGTGTGTGTGTGTGTGTGTGTGTGTGTGTGTGTCTGTGTGTGTCTGTGTGTGTGGCTGGAAAATGGAATTGTTGTGGTTGAATCTAGCCTCCTCTGAATGTCCCCCTGTGATTCCAAGTGGAGGAGAGGAACCCTGTATATACGGTACACATACTGTGTGTGGGGCTTAATATCTGAGTGCAGGAAACACAAAAATCCACACATGCAAACACACCCACAAAATCAAGTGCATCTGTCAGAGACAGCAGGGAAAAACAACATGTCAGTCCGTAGTTAAAAGCCAGAGGAAGACAACAGACACCTCCTTCAGCACCAGTAAGCAGCCGGTCTGTCGGTCTGTCGTCTGTGTTCCCATGGGAGCACCAGTCTGACAAAGTATGGGGAAATAGAGATAGAATGATAGAGATGAAGGGAGAGATGGGAGAGAGGGCTGAAGGAAAAAATAGATGAAGATGAAAGAGATGAGGAAAGAGATGCAAGGAGGAAAGAGGGAAAGATGAAGCGGGAAAGAGAGATGAAGGGGGAGAGAGAGAGAGATGAAGGGGGGAGGGAGAGAGATGAAGGGGGAGAGAGAGAGATGAAGGGGGAGAGAGAGAGATG
>JACXGJ010011297.1:0-20077 GCA_016801105.1 Esox niger | reverse complement strand
AGAAATAACTGCAGTAGAAAAGACATGATCAGATGAAGTAGTGAAGTCAATGGGACTGCCAACATAACAGCATTGTACAGTCTTCCCATTCGGTCCAAACTGAACAGGGCTCATATAGTGAGGAAACCTGGAAGGAGCTTGTTGACCGGACATCTCGGTGACTCAATAAGAGTGATTCCTCGTATCGTGTACTCCCATTTGATTTGGACAGACCAAACGGCATAAACAGTGTCTTTGCAGGGTTAGTTGTGCGGTTGAGCATCAGTTCACACACATCAGTCAGACCATAGGTTCTCTACGCCAAACCAGGAAGAACCAGGTCACTGCTAGGTTGCCAGTCAACCTAAGACTGAATTCCCAAGACTGAATTAGTCTCTGTCTCTGAAACCAACTTTACACTAAGTATGATGCTGAAAGGGATACCTTGGAATTTTGTCAGAGACCTTTAAGCTCCACCCACAGATTTAAATTAACTAATGTACTCCATTTTCCAAGTTTCTAAAGTAGCACTATCATAAAATGGAATTACAACACATTAGCAATGAGCTGTAAAACTACCTCTTACATTTTTAACTGAAGTTCATTTAACTCTGGGAAAGTGGTTGCAAATGGCCTCATTGCAAAAAATCCTACAGAATCACAAAGCGTCTGCTAAATTACTAAATGTAAATGCTTAAAATAACAAATGTAAATATAAAAACAATATTAAACATGTTTTTTTTCACAGTTGTTCATATGGTTTGTTTTAAGCCAAAGCACAAAAAGCATTACGTGTTAAATGCATGAAAGAAGCACAGTCTGTAAATTCAGTTCATTTTGAATTAATTTCATAAAACCAAAACAAGCAAAAAATGGAATGTTTTTGAGTTTCAGAGCAAAAGGAAAAACAATATTGAGTATAAAGTACAGTTTCATGCAACTGCCATTGTCTCACATATTCTTTTTTCAAGCTGATTACATTTGGCTTCAAACAGCTTAGGGACTTTTTTCTTCATTGCAGAACAGCGGAATTTATTTTCATTGCGATTTTCAAGGTTGCTGACAATGCTTTTCGGGAGACAAAAAGACAAAACACAATTTGAGGAATTACATTATGATCAAAACATTATATTTCACCTTATGGTTTGTGCTTTATCATAGAAAACCCCATTACAGTACTTTTGTTAGCAGCAAAAACAGAACAATCACTTAATAAACAATGTCTCATCTACATGTACAGTAAGTGTTGACATTTTAAATGTATTTAAACGAACTTCCAACCTTGTGTCATTTAGCGGTTTGTTGTCCACCCATAACCAAGTTCTCTTGTCTTTCTCCTGCTTCAGTCCAATCCAGAAACTGTGGTCATACTTGGTGATTATTGATCCTAAAAATGTCTACCAGAAACATTGAATGAATAATGAATAATAATTTTAAGATGTTACTATGTAAAATGTAAAATGTCTTCAGTACTAAGTTTTAATACAGAATGCGTACATTTAGTTTTTTATTGAATACATGCAATGAAAGGTTAACACATGTTAAACACTAAGCGATGATTGTCATCTACTTTGAAATTGAACTCAGATGTGGTGAGAATACAAAAATCACTCATTCCACTGGTTTGAATGGAGATATTGGCTCACTGTCCTGATTTTGTGTCACTGTGTACTGCAATTAGCAGAGAAAAAGAAGGTAATGTTTCTTTTCTTGAAATGGAGAATACCAAGGCATTTTGTGTGTAGTGTTTAAACTTGTGTCAAAAAAATTGGTTTCCACCAAAGGTCATGGGTCTTCAAGCAGGACTACAACCCCAAACATACCTCAAGAAGCACCCAGGAATGAATGGTTGAAAACAAAACCCTGAACTGTTCTGGTGGCAGTGAGTTCAAATTTCAAAAACCAGTGAAAGAATCTTAAAATAGCAAAAGCAAGCAGTTTTTATAAGAGTGGGTCAAACAGCAAGGCAAGTACAGGAAGCACTTAATTGCAGTTATTTTGACCATAGGCTGTGCAACCAAATATTAAAGCGTAATTAGGACAAATCTAAGATATGCCCTTTGTTAATTTTCTGATTTAAACCGATATTAGCATCTAAATAAAAGGTCATGTAATATTGATATGGAAATAAAGAATTTTGGAGACCAAATATTTGTGCTAAGTTTCAGCTAATTTGTGGAAACAATTGTGAAGGGTTTACATGGGCATTCCTTAGTCATAGCTACCTTCTCATCTTGGCTGTCTGTGATGACCAAGTGCCCTCCCATGGTAACACAATCATCCCGACTTTGAGTCCAGTTCATCTTGTCCTCAGAGAAGTAATAGCATCTTGAGCCATGATTTATCCAGTTACCTGGACATTTAGGACAACTTCCATATTCTGTGAAAATAACAAACTTAATGCTGTTAAAATATCATCAATAAAGATATCTACGCATTGTTTTAAAATACAAATGTTGTGGATGTTTATGGTACTGATTCATTCAAGAGTGTAGTATTCATTTAACTATATTGTTATGATAATTTAAATTGTCTTAATAATCATATTTCACCCACTTAAACCTAAACAGATCTGTCAGAAAAATGTGTATTAATGAACTATTATTGTTGCCTGATGTTTTGACTGCCTCAGACAGGCTTATTTTCTCTTGCTGAGGTTGAGGCCTCCATATGGAGTATGGCCATTCTTGGGCTTCTGAACAGCTACAATCCTTCTTGGAATGCTGTCATACAAGTCCTGCTAACATGCAACTGCGCTGTGGGATATGGCGCCATTCTTTAAGAAAAGTCTCTGCGCTCCAGTACTTCCCATAAAGACCATCAATGATCTTTAGATCTGTGGATCGAGGAAGATATTAAAGGTTTTTGATGTCAACCTGCGGTTCATGAAACCATTCTTGATTTTGTGTCTGGAGGCTTTATCACCCTGGGACATCATGAGAGAACAGTTTTCGCACCATGGCATGCACCTGGTCCTGTAAAATGTCTGTTTTACGACCATGCAGAGCAATCATAGGACCCAATGAGTATGGATCAATCATAGGACCCAGTCAGTATGGATCAATCATAGGACCCAGTGAGTATGGATCAATCATAGGACCCAGTGAGTATGGATCAATCATAGGACCCAGTGAGTATGGATCAATCATAGGACCCAGTGAGTATGGATCAATCATAGGACCTAGTGAGTATGGATCAATCATAGGACCCAATGAGTATGGATCAATCATAGGACCCAATGAGTATGGATCAATCATAGGACCCATGGGACTCATACCATTATGGATCCCTCACCATGTTTAACAGTCAGCTGACATTGTGGGCTGACTGCATCCTTTGGCTTTCTCCAAACACAATCCAATCTGGATCTAGGAAACAGGATTGAAGATGATTCATCAGACCATATTACTTTTCATTGCTCTGGGATCCAGGTTTTGTGCTCTTTACACTATGCAATGCGTCGTTGTGCGTTGGACTTCGTTATACGCGGTTTCTGAATGGGAGCCCTGACATGCGTTCCAGCTGTGTGCTCACACCAAACAGTTTTAGTTGAGACTGGGTCACAGAGGTGGTACTTTTTAAAGCTTTTCGTTTGGGGAATTGAGCAACAATCCTGATGAGTGCCTGTCTTCCCCTGCTGGTGCTGGAAGCTTTGACTGGACCCATGTTCTTCTTTGCCAACGCGGGTCGCCTGTGTTCGGCATATGCTGTCTTTGAGACTGTTCCCCTTTAACATATTAAATAATGTATCCGTTTTTGTGACTGATGCATCTGCACTTCGGGCATCGATATTTTGCCGCCTTAGGAACAGGAAGGAACTGCTAGTTGCTTCATGTTGCTTTGAGAATCATATCAAAGTGTTTGTCTGACCTATTTTATAATGTATGTACTGCCCATCGTGGATTCTTTGCTTTGAATTGCTCTTCTAAACAGTGGAGTCCTACATTAACAACTGCTTTGGGCTGAACTAATCAAAATCACTACAACTGATCACTGATGGAAGCAGGACAAATAGCTTGATTTGTGAACTGGAAGGTGGCTGCTTATAACTCATCAAGTTTGCAATTGCAATGCTAAGGATGGGTGTTCACTTAACCTAATGGGTTGATTTACTGTTTTGATTTTAATAAATGTTTAGACATTTTAAATAATTTTAATTTGGATATTGTATTGTCTTGCATGTGTTGACTCGATGTATTCCAAGTCTTTTGTTTTTTCCATTCTAGTTTGGTGTATTTCTGTGCTTGGTTTGCTTCCCGTTACTCTTGACTGTTTTCACCTGTTGGCCCTTTAGCATTCCTTATTTAGTTCTGTTCAGGCTGTATTATTATTATTATTTGTGAGCTCTTTTTTCTCTGTATTTGATAACGATCTTGGTTTTGGATCTTGCTTTTTGACCTTGATTCTTGCCTACTTTTTTCATACTTTTGCATTTCTCTCAGGGTTTTGTGGATTAAGTAAACAAATTGCTTGCATTTGGAATATTGATTCAACCTGACCCTATTGAATCTCAGGCGGTCACTAAACCTACTGCCCTTGAACTATCTCCCTTTCCTTGAGTGCATTCACTGCAGATATTGTGGATTACTGTGTGAAAACGAAGCCAGAAATATTCCGATTTTACGTGTTTTCATTTCAGGTTTTAAGGTGAACATTTTGAAAGGTTGAAGCTGATATTAGCAGCCCTATCTTAAATGCTCCTAATCTCAGCTTGTTACCAGTCAGATTCCAAACTGAAATCAGTCAGATTCCAAACTCTCCGCCAAGGCCAAAGAGCTGTCCAAGGATGTCAGGGACAAGATTGTAGACATGGCTGGAATGGGCTACAAGACCGTCGCCAAGCAGCTCTGTGAGAAGGTGACAACAGTTGGTGCGATTATTTGCAAATAGAAGAAACACAGAAGAACTGTCCATCTCTCTTGGTCTGGGGCTCCATGCAAGCTCTCACCTTGTGGAGTTGCAATGATCATGAGAATGATGATGAATCAGCCCAGAACTACACAGGAGGATCTTGTCAGTGATCAAGGCAGTTGCGACCATAGTCACCAAGAAAACATTTGGTGATGGACTGAAATCCTGCAGCACCCACAAAGTCCTCCTGCTCAAGAAAGCGCATGTAGAGGCCCCGTCTGAAGTTTGCTAATGAATATCTGAATGATTCAGAGGAGAACTGGGTGAAAGTGTTGTGGTCAGATGAGACCAAGATGTAGCTCTTTGGGATCAACTGAACTCGCTGTGTTTGGAGGAGGAATGCTGCCTATGACCCCAAGAACACCATCCCCACTGTCACCCATGGAGGTGGACACATTATGCTTTGGGAGTGTTTCTGCTTTTGGGACAGGACAACTTCACTGCAAAAAGGGACGATGGACCGGGCCATGTACCATCAACTCTTGGGTGAAAACGTTAGCCAGGGCATTGTCATGCTGTATATTCCAGCATGACAATGAGCCACAACACATGACCAAGGCAACAAAGGAGTAGCTCAAGAAGAGGCACATTAAGGTCCTGGAGTGGCCTAGCCAGTCTCCAGATCTTAATCCCATAGACAATCTGTGGAGGGAGCTGAAGGTTTAACTTGCCAAACTTCAGTCTTGAAACTTTAATGACTTGGAGAAGATCTGCAAAGAGGAGTGGGACGAATTCACTCCTGAGATGTGTGCGAACCTGGAGGCCAACTAGAAGAAACAAGGGTTTTGCCACCAAGTACTAAGTCATGTTTTTGCAGAGGGGTCGAATACTGATTTCCCTCATTAAAATGCAATTACATTCATAATATTTTTGTTTTTTTTAGTTATTGGCTCTTACTGTTCAAATAAACCAAACATTTTAATTATAGACTGATCATTTCTTTGTCAGTGGACAAAAGTACAATATAAGCAGGGGATCTTTTTCCCTCACAGTAGCACATCTGAATCAGCTTGTTAACTAATTATCAAGCCCTTAGCATCTTGATTCAGGTGTGCCAGATCAAGGCTGCATCTAATGTGGACAGGTTTGAGAACCACTGAACTAGAGAATGGAAGTAGTGTGATTTTGCTAAGTGTGATTATTTTTAATAGCTTCTTACAAATATGAATTTTGATCCCCAATACCTTCCCTAATTGTTTTGTGGAATTCTGTTTTTATCACCTGGGCTTACAATTTGTTTGATTTGGTTTTCATTTTAATTGAGGTATGTCTTTTTAAATGTGCTATTTGAGTTATTAAACATTAATTTCACTGTTGTTGCAGGAATTTTAAAATGGTCTAAAATTTTTCAACAGATTCATACAAAAATATGGATTAAACACAACATAATCATTCAAACTCACCTGTGCTGGTAGATAGAGTCACCCCAACTGTATGGAAACAATATTCTTTTTTATTGTCATTGACAATGGAATGCTTAATTTTCTCACAGCACTGAGTTGGTTTTGTCCATAACAAAAGCTACACTGTTTTTATTACTTTTCATTTATCAATACACAATAATTGTATGCTTGTATGCTGTTTCCTAAAAAACACATTTGAAAAGAAATCACATTTAGCTAGTATATTAACTGTGAGATACAGCGGATGTAAAAAGTCTACACGCCCCTGTTAAAATGCCATGTTTTTGTGATGGAAAAGAATGAATCATGTCTGAACCTTTTCCACCTTTTAATATGACCTATAACGTGAACAATTCAGTTGAAAAGCAAACTGAAATCTTTGAGGTAAAAAATTAAAAACTCACAATTATTTGTTTGCATAAGTGTGCACACCCTTTAAACTATTTGTTGAAGCATTTTTAGATTGTATGACAGCACTCTGTCCTTTTGGGTAGGAGTCTATTAGCATGGCACATCTTTTGTTTCCACAATGTGACCTAAACATTCAGTTCAGTATTCACTCTGTCCTAGATACTCTGCTTTAAACTAACTGGGTTACTCACAGAGAACTCCAAGTCCAATGACGGCACCCATCAGGAGAACACAGAGTGTCAACAGGATCCCTGTGACAGGATTGCATCTATGTGGTTTGTCCTTTATTTTTGCTTGACAATCTGCTTCACCAGCTGATGAGACAGAGGGTATCAATTTCACTGAAATTAACAGATCTGTCCTTTGACAAAGATTTATTGTTTGCTTATACAATAAAAGAAAATCTGTTTAAATAGTTGACTTGTTGGAACAAGAAACATCTGACCCACCAATGTATTCACAAACACAAACACACATCAACCATTAAATGTCTGCTTGCATCCGACATTAGAAAGATTTCAAAACGCGTTATAAATGGACTTGGGATGCTGCTGAAATGCAACAATGAAAATCACAACAAAAACTTGTGATATTTGAGTAACAGTCTTCAAACTGTCACTCAAAAGCACCAGCACAGATCTCTGATAAGGTAGGAAGCCCACATAGCCTATGCAAACCATCTAAAATAAGTCTAGAATAATATTTGAACAGACAAAGCACAGCAATACAAATTCCAAGATATCAGGACATCACCATAGAATCTGTGTCAAATTAAAGCTCCAATAAGGTTTAACAAACTCTAAGCACTGAAAATATACAAGACAATTAAATAGACAACTATCTCTGAAGACTTAGTGACCCCGTGACCAACTTCTGCATATTTTCCAACTGTGATTCAATCTCCTCACTCACTCTGCGTGAGCGCAAAATACAGCTGGAGTTCTAGTTGCAGTTCCAGCTGATTTGAAGTTTTTTATAATTAATCTTAGGGTTATCTTTGCTCAGGGATAATGTTAAACTTGTTTCACTATGCTGGCAAAACTTTGTATTACATACTGGTCAAACCGGTAGGCTACCTGTTGAACCCAAACCTATTTTTTTGACAAGAGCAACCTCCCACCTTTTGGTCATGGGGCATTACATTGTCTACAACTGTTCAACTGTCTGGAAGATGTCTTTCTTGTTAATGGGTGTAACACTTCAACTGAGTAAGGTCTAAAAAGATAGCTAATTATCTAAACAATAAAGCAAGAGGGGCTGTAATATATGGCCAATATATCATTATTATATGTACTTTTACTTAGTGAAATATGGTTGTTTAATTTGATTGGCTGATTCAGAAGAATGGGCAGAGTTGCTTTAACAGCAGCCTGTAAAGCTGCATTGCCTCACACTCGGGGTCCATGGAGGTTCTGCAGCCAGAGCAAATATCTCTCCCTTAGATTAACCTTGACTTTACCACACCGCATCAGATGTACAGTGGATATAAAAACTCTACACACCCCATGTGGGAATGCCAGGTTTTTGTGAAGTCATTACACACCTGCCATTATTTAACGTGACTCAGATTAATCACAAATAAAGTTCAGCTGTTGTGGTAGGATTTTCCTGACATTTTCAGAAGGGTTTAGCTAACGTTTGCATAATTTAGTTAGTGTACATACGTTTTCCCAAAACATGATAGAACGCTAGCTGGTACCATGTTCATATCTATATACATGGCATGGTGGAAAACCCTATTTACATACGGTACATCATGAATATCTTGTAAAAACGTTAACTAACGTTTCATGACAAATGATACAACATGCTGTTTGTAGCTAACACATGGCTCCAGGGATGCCTCTTCCTTGCCGAGGTAGAAAAACAATAAAAGTGTGACGGTGAGGTGACGGATTGGTCCGCCATCTCCCGCATTCTCCGGTTTACCACAGCCATCTCCCGCATTCTCCGGTTTACCAACAGCCATGAACTCATCCCGGTCCCATTGGTCTTGTCTTGTCATTCATTGTTCACACCAGGTCCCAATCATCCAATTAGTATGTGTTTAAATGTTCCTCCTCTGCTCCCCTCCGTTGTGAGTCATTGTTTCGTGTCATCCGCTGTGTGTGGTGAGTGGTTTTGCATATATTGAGTTTCATTTAGCAGTTTGCCTCTATACACGGTTTTCTGTTCTGTTTGTTTTGTGTTTCATTAAAGAATATACCAAACTGCAAATCTATGCCTGCGCCTGGTCCGTCCTCAACCATTACAAGGAATTATGACAAAAAGAAAAACTTGTGCTCAGCCAATCAATTATTAAAATAAGAAACAACGACAGATTTGGATATGAAAAGCTTAAACTCAAACAAACGGTGAGGTGGTGTAATCCTATGCCAAATACAGACCTTATTTGAACTGGATCCTTAAATCTGTGGGAAAATGTATGGGTAAACTGCCAAAAGAACCAGAAACTTAGCGGTTTTACATTTTGTCACTTGGTTTTATGGGGATTTTGAGTCATCGTATTTCAGTCAATTAGCAATAACCCCAGATTCCTTTTGGCTAAAGGATGACTGAACTATGTTCAATGATCCTTGAACACTGGCAAACAGCATTCTGGTTCCTTTTACACTGAAAAGAGCAAGCTTTATGTACATTGTGATTAACATAGTATAATATGCTATTTGTCAGTTTCTGCACTTAAGTCATGTGCTGGTCATATATCAGGGATTTCTTACATGCATGGCACGCTTCAAGTCCCTCCACATCATTATAATAGGATTTTGATCTGAGCTTTGATTCTCCCTGTTCATAAGAACCCATTTCATATTTTCCTGCGGTTATGTTTTTGCTCTCCTTGTGGGTTTTGGATCAATGCTCTTTTTGACAGATTGACTCACACACACGAGAGGCTTGTATTATATCTTAATGTTATCCTGGGGTTCTTAAATACTTCTATGGACATCTTTCTGTCAGCTCTTGGGCTGATTTGTTAGGATAACCTGTGCAATGTCATTTGCCATCCGGATGAAAATTCCATTTGTAGATAATCTGTCGGACAGGGCAAAAGTATTCTTCGAATTGCATCAAAATGGCTTCATAACTCCTCTTACTCATGGCATCATTTATGTTTCGGCTGAGGGTCAGAGGTCTTATGATCTTGGCATAATTTGTCACCACACCCATATGGTTGGAACCAATCATGGTTTTGTCTGAGTTGTTTAATTTGGCTAACTTTACCAATAAATGTGTCAAAATATGTAGAAAAATAATCTCTCCAGGGGATACACAATATTTTTCACATGGTATCCCCTAAGATGTCCCCCTCAGAATCTAAAAGAATTGAGAACCGAAGGATATGGACAGTTACAACGCGCAAATGTGCATGTTTATTTTGCCCATTACTATTTTTAGATGGTAAGCATTATTGAGTATTGAGAAACATGAATAATGCATTAAAACCTTTGTAATCCTCAATTTTATCATTTGAACCCAGTCCTTGTGTTTTTCATTCTTTTTTTTTCATTGCTTTCACGTTTTTAAATCTCTGGGTAATTTTATTCTTATAGAGATTTATTTTTATTTTTTATCCAGCCCTAACCTGCGAGTGCAGGGTAAACTGTGACTGTTAGTAGCAAACTCAACATTACTGTACGTTGAACTATTTACCGATCCCATATTGCCCTTTAAAAAGAAAGATTACCTATTGACATATACAGTAGAGACAGAGATGGAATAAACTTTTAGATTAACATTCTGGTCATCTTCAGGATACCTCATGTTTAAGAAAGGTTTGCTGGTTAAGAACTTACCATTATATTTTCTTTCAGTCCTTTGGTGCCTTGTAAATTTCACATCAGCGTATACTACTTTTTCAGACATAATTAGCTACTTCTATGTGTTGAGTGGTGACTAGTTTTAAACTCACTCAAACTAGACCCTTATAACATCAACTTCACTGGATATATGATGGGGACTGAGGGGCGGCAGATAATTTGCATGATAATATAATGTCACATGGATCTGTATACATTTCCTGAAAGATGAAAATGTCTAGGTTCTTACATTGCCTGCATACTTTCCACACACACAGTGGGGAGAACAAGTATTTGATACACTGTTGATTTTGCAGGTTTTCGTACTTACAAAGCATGTAGAGGTCTGTCATTTTTATAATAGGTACACCTCAACTGTGAGATGGAATCTAAAACAAAATTCCAGAAAATAACAATGTATGATTTTTTTATAATTAATTAGCATTTTATTGCATAGGTCAACCAGCTATATTATCTATTGGATTTTTCTTACTAGGAACAGAGTAAAAACAATCCACAAACACAATTCTACTAATATAAAAAATACTTTGATTCAATTAAATGTTGCTAAAATAAATTACCTGTGCTTTAAGAGAATTTACTACATGTCACCAACTACATCAATTTCCTTATGTTATTTCTTGACTGTTTTACATCGCTTTATAAGGTTTGTATTAACAAATTGTAAACTTTTAATACATAGTATAGCTCAGAGGACTAGCATCAAATTATTTTCTATCTATTTTTTTTTCTCTTGCTTCCTTTTTTAACACACTATCTTTCATGCATGTCATATCTTTGTTTAATATCTTATGTGGTTACCTCAGAGAAGAACATAATGTCTCCCTAACTAATTGTGTCGTTGCTGCATGAAATATAAACTCATATGTTCTTGTTTCAGAGACAGCTTTCAGTTCAGAAAGAGTCTGTGCTTATTCTTTTAATTATAGTGGGATTGTCCAGAGCCAGGGTTGGTAAAAGGAAACCAGCATGGCAATATGTTAAAACATAAGGGGACATGATAGATGAAATATATAAAGATTTTCCAGAACTACTTTTCTATTGTAACATATGCCTTGCCTTCCACGCTGGCCCCTTCTGTCACCGTCTTCCTAGCTGCCACCGTCCCAATGCTCCATCACTACTAACACACAGAGTCCGTCCTTGTCATCCCCATCACCCACGCCCTCTTCTCATTCCAGCAGTCAACCCATATAGCCCATTGTTCCCCTAGTTCAATGTTGAATTTATTTGTTAAATTCCGGTAATAATCACCTGTTTTCCCACAACTGCGTCTCAATGTCTCCTTGCTACAATGTGACTAAGAGAGAGATTTAATCTTGCTAGAAAGTTAATGGTTTTGGACATAGTATAATATGGACATATTGGTTTTGGACATTTTCCCTATCAATGAACACAAAGAAGTAGGCAGACATCACCTAAGAAAATAGAATTTTCCACTGACCTACATTGGTGATTTTGTGTGTAATTACAAAATGTTGGTTACTATCAAATTGATTATATATGAATATATTTTATATCAATTAGTAGTACAAGCTATTAATTCCAATGTTATTTATATTCTGTCCTGATGCCAAACTTAGTTGTCGATCCCTAAAGTAATACAGTATGTTGTTATTACTTAAATCCTTCCAACAACTTTTCAATCCCCTCCTATTGTGCTTCTTCTTGTGGCAACAATCGAAAAAGCAACCAGTAGTTCCATCTTGTGCACTAAGCTTTCGAAACAGCCCTGCAGGTGCCAAGCCACCAAAAATAGGTGAAATTAGATGTTGACGCCAGACATACACATCCTTTCAGCAGACAAGAAAAGAAAGCGACGTTTAATGCTCGGTTGTTGCTCAGATAAATTATGTGGTAGCCATAACACTCATGATGTAGTAAACGGAAACACTGTACAGGTAGACATCACTTGTTCATTTTTTTATGTCAAGAAATCGTTGAAGTGTTGTGGATTGAGGAATCATCCAAGTCAACGCTGAGTGCAAAAGCTGTATAATTCCAACGGGCATTGGCGGGCATACAACCCTGTCCTTAACCCTACATGCATATTGCCCACTCGCTAGCATTAAAGAGGCACGCTCCAATTCATATCCAACGAGAGCCAGCGAATCTCGGTGACAAAGGGCGGAGCTAGGCTTTGAGATAAAATTTCCCCAGAAGCAGCGACAGTTGAGAATGGAGGAATGTTCTACTTTATGCTAATTTCCAGAGATCGGGCAGTGACGGAGGTCGGCGACTACCAATTGCAGTGTTCTCTGCATGTGGCCAGAGTGGTTTTAGAGAAACATCCTTTGCAAATTCCTCATTGTATCGGTAAGCAACTTCTTCTGCATAATTTTCTTGAGAAGTGTGACTGCTTGTTTACAGTCAGTGGTCATTCAACTGACATCATCTTGAAGAAAAAATGATGCATCCTTCTTTTCAATATCAGTTCCCCTAACGCATTTCCAACCACAGTAAGATCCACATGATACTTTGCTCTCTTCTTAGAGTAACCAAAAAGAGTATACTACAAGCTCCAAAAGCATATTATTTTGGAGCTTGTATTTCACTATATTTTCAGTGACCACTTTCCCTGTCAACTGCTTCTCTATGTTTGTTTTTGCTCTTTTATATTTTCTTCTAATATTTCCAATCAGGGATGAATGGAAAAGAAGAGAACGTTTTTGATAGTTGAATTCACTTTTTGATAACCCAACAAAGCATTGACTGTTGCACGTGGCGATTTGGATGCAGTTTCTTTCTTGGCCCTGTGGAATCTCATATTTTTCATGTTTAGTTTTTTGTTGCCAGCTGTGCCTCAAATTTTTCCATACATTTTTCAGTTACGACTTCAAACCCCTTTTGAATTTATTTATTTTTACCAGTTTCCACATAGTACGCTAATTGTGAAACTTGATCTCCCTGCCCTTTTTAATTTCTGAGTTGTCCATTTTTTTTTTGTTGTCTCCATGACTAAATGATGCAAGGAAATGCTGAATGAAACCAAGATGACTTTTAAAATAGCATATAGACAGCAGCATAGGCTACATACACTACAAAAAAGTGACTCAACTATGTCTTGTATTGTTCCTGGGGACAGATTTGAAGAAAAGGTGGTTTGTATATGGTTCGAATAGTTCTGTATGTTTTTACTCTTCCAAGTACCTGCATAACAAAATGCAGACACAAATATATTTTTTTAATGATATATGGCTGGAACTTTATTTTAAGTAAATTAAGAATAAAAGTAACAGTGTGTCTACCTTAAACAATATGAAATGATTAAACACATAACACAGTTGATATCCATGAAATTCTAATGTTTACTTTCCTGCCCATTTACGTGGCTTCAAATTGTTTTTGATGTATGGCGTATCTCACTGGAACAACATTACATTTTGATCTATTATCTGTTTCTTTGTCAACTCTTATTTTCTCTTTTTCACAACATTGCATGCATTCCCTATCTCGCTTGACTATCTTTTGTGGTCGGTGTATCCTCTCTGGGAGGAAATTAAACGAATAAAATCTAGTTAAAAAACTTTATCTGAAGACTGATATCACAAATGTAATATGTGCTAAGAATGACTGAGCTTGGTGCAAAGAAAATTTTATATTTTGTAAGTGAGCAAATTAGATGTAAAAGGGATTCAGTTATTTTTAAATGTGTTTTTGTTGTTCAGTAATATTAATTGCTTTGCATAATATTAGCAGTTTGTAGTCATGGTTCAAGTGTGAACCCAATGCCAAACCTTAAGCAGTAAAGGGTTGATGGTATGGATGTTCTTTAGTACACATGGCATGGGTGACTTGCATATCTCTGAAAGCAACATTAATGCTCAACAATACAGTTAGGTCCAGACATATGTGGGCACTGACACAATTTTTGCCTCTGTATGCCTCCACCATGGAGTGAAACAGGTGAAGGGCCAGGCAAGAGCCAGTTGGATGACAATTCCATCGGTGTGACACAGCCTTATTGCTTAGAGTTTCATATAGTTGAATTACTAGTCATTAGACTGAAGCTCGTAGTCAATCTGAAACTGTATGGGCCCTGAATGATGCAGTCACTGCCTTCCAGTTAGTAGCATCATTGCGAGACTAGTGTTGAAATCCATAGTTTAATATAGCAAAATAAACTAAACAAAGCAGCAATTGATAATGTTGAGCGGGTAGCACCAACACAAAACCAATGATCCACACCGGGTGGGGACAAACTTTGAACTTTAATAGGTTCCCCAATTGGAGGCACGTGCCTCCCGAAACAGTCGCAATATATCCGTAAACTGTTTTATTTCACACTTACTATAATGTGGATACTGAAGGTTTTAGCCAACAAAGTTTTTGTCTATGCGGAGTAATTCATAATGGGTACTTTGCTTTGCAGGAACCTATAGTTTGCAGGTGTGCTTCGCTAACCACTACAATATTTAACAAGGGGTACTCAATCAGTCAGTCAATCACTCACACTGTAAGAGACATTCGCTCTGCTTACGCTGTCCGGCAAAAAGTTATGATTTACAAATTACAAAACAAATGCGCACCCTATCAATGCCAGTAAAAGTAAATATTTTCAAGGCTAATTTCAAGAAACTAAGATGACGTTTCATGTACTTGACATTGTTTCACATATTTTTCTATGAGTACTATTACAGTCAACGTCAAACCAATTCAGTTTATTATGAGGGTCACCCCTTTCCCCCATTCGAGCACAGTTTTCGCCGTCAGGATTTCTCCTTTTCCAGTTATCAGGTTCCTTGTTGGCAGTTGACCAGAAGCTGTGATAGGACAATAACACATCATCCCGTTAATGACATAATTCATAGAAATAGTCTGTCTTCATATTACCTGCATTGTTTGGTTTACATGAACCTTCATGATATCGTTTCTTAAGAGGAATATTAGCAGTGCTATAGTCGATAGAAGAAAAAATTAAAATGAACATACAATCCACTAAAAATAACAGTTGGTTCTACAGGTGTGTTGGCTGTCAGACATTGTCCCTCGTTTTGCAGCAGGTCAGGATGTAATGTTATACCATTCCACAGCAATCTGCATCCCAAAAGGATGGGTATGCTATTCTCACCCAAGAGTAAATGCGTCAAATCTAGGAAAATACTTTTTATTTTCTGACATTTTGTCAGGACAGGCAGTCTTAGGTTCTGCGTGGTTTAGTGATGACACAGCTTTTCCTTTGTAGTGAACCTTATTTTTCTGTGTTTTCATGTCTTTCTCAATTGGAAGGTCATGTTCACTAAATGTGTATTTGTCAAGAATTTGCTAAGGTATTGATAAGTAACATTGTAGTTTCTAATAGCAATATTGTCATTGTGATTCCAAAAATATATAGTAATTTTGTTTGGACTGTGTTGTTTGGTTTGATCAGCTGTGTAGGCTATATTTATTACCCTCCAACATTCCACATCGCTTTGGCAGCAGGAATAGGACAGGTGGAAATAGACAGTCAAGTTTTTAGTCCCATCTAAATACAATGTTAGAAGTTATGTTGAGGCAGATGCCAGAGTAATGGATGCTAAGTTTCGCATGCCAAAGCTGTGGCATATGCTAGAACTGCTACAGTGGATGGCAGTGTTGTTGCAGGTAAAGCAGCAGATGTTATGTTGTGTAGCTTTGGTATGTGCCGCTTTGCTGCCTGTGCTGTATTATCTAGAGTGGTGGAGATGAAAGACAAAAGATGTGGCCAGTGCATCAGTTGACACTGTCATTACTATTCAAACAGATTTCAGTAAGAAAATGCTTACCTTATTTTTTTATCTTCATGTATTACTGAACTAACTTTGTCATCTAAAAAGGTCTTAACCCAAAAAATTGTTTGAACAGTTAAATTAAAATAGCTAAATTGTTTAAATACTGTGACAAGAGAATCAGAAAGATGCTTGGTATAAACATTTTCGATTTTTGCCTATTAACTTGAAATGTATGCCATTGTTACTCTTCTTGAAAAGGTTTTATTCGTTTTTTTTTTACATTGATCATTTAACTAGGTCTAAAAAAACATGGCTCCCTTTTTAGTTGCCCTTTTCCCTATGCCGTTTACTGTACATGCAGAAACAACGTTGCAGCTAATAATTCCTCACATGTTGCAGCTAATAAACCGTTTTGAATGGTTTATCGAAATGTAGGGATGCCAAGAGCCAAGGGAGATGACAGGCAGTGACCAGCACAGTTTAATTGATCCTCACTATGTTTTGAGGTAATGTGACATTTCAGGACCCTATCATACTGGAAAACAAGACATACTGTATATAAATTAACAAAAAGGAGCCTAATACACGTGCTGATTGAAAAGCAGGCTTAATAGTTTTCCAATCATGCTATGAGCAGTATACCATTGTAGTCTGATTGACCCAGCTAAGGGAACATTTCTTCTCAACACAGACATTAAACAGACATGCCTATTAACCCCCGTCTTCATTCTCAACTCCCTGGCTAAACTACCTGTCTTTTGGACTCACCCAACTCCAACATTCACAGGGGTGTTTTCCTCCCTCACCTTTATCAGGTAAGTCAAACATAGCACATAACCAAACACATCACCCTATGCCTGGTAGGTGTGAAATTGGACAGACAAAGCATGTGACAACACAATGGTAAGAATGGTATTTCTTTTATAAATGCATTAGTGTAGTGTATGTGTGGAGATGGTGCGAATGTGCTGCACAGCCACGTAGTCACACGTGGAAAGGCAATAGGCAGAAGAGAATTTAAGATTGTTTTCCATTGACAAGATATGAGTCCCCTCCTGTCTGTCCTCAGGTCGGTCATGCTCAACAAGTTTTATTGAGCGCTTAATCGTTTCTCAAGTGGATAGGAATGGAACGCTAAACCAATACAAATAACAGGGGGAACCATTATGTTAAGTGATACTTTTTGCCTCCTCAAACGTAAAAAAATGATACCTTCAATTTAAAATAAATTAAATAAAAAAGTGAGAAAGCATCCAACATTTCTGCCAGTGGGTTGAGAAATTAGCAGATTCCTTTTCGTTGATTCAAGAAGGAAATCTAATTTTAAGTTTGTTATTTTACTTCACTGTTTTTTGCAGTGAGTGTTTTTTGGCCATGCGGTTATCGCTCTCCTACAGTTTAACCATTCACTCACAAGTCTTGAAAGTGTATGCAAACATGTAAGCACAACAGAACCTGTCCCCTCCCTTCAGATAGGCATCTCACCACTGAGTGCGGTGGATTAAAAAAGGGAAGGGAGTTGTTGCTTCATTTTACTGGCTCGCTAACTGTTGCATTCATTGGCACCCATTCATGTTACTGCTCTGGACGTCAAGAATATTGATGCAAACTGTGAGGGAATAGATTACAACATCATTTATATCAGTGGCCTTAGCCCTCCTTAGAGGGAGATTTCCTTGTCAGTGTTGCAAGTGACTCTAATAGGAGGTGTCACGTCACAAGTGGGGGTTATTTTTCCACAGCAGCTTGATGAGTGGTGTTTGGTCTGTGGAGTAGCGCACCTGGCTCACAAATTATTGGGCGCTCCTAGTGATATTCCTATTCTTTAGTCATTCACAACCATCTGATTTTTAGGCCAGAATTTTCTGCCCATTCAATAATGCTGTTGATCCTTGCCCATCTAGGCAACATGTATCCCCAGTTATTGCAAGCCAAGTGTGGATCATCTACCCGGGAGTGGAGGCTTCACCCCATGGTAATTTTCCAGATAATTTGGGAACTGTGTTTATTGGCAAACTTATGTTTTATTATAAATATTTCTTTAAAAGTATATTATTAAAAACAAGCTTTTCAGTTACCTACTATGAAATATTACTTAGAAAAAAGTGCAAGCTGGACTGTATTCTCACTGTAATACAAGATAATATCTCTACTGAATTTTGGGAAAAATATGCTGTATCTAGCAGCACATTTTAATGAGTTACATGTTTTTGTCATAAAGCAAGCACCTGCTGCTGCTACCGTATATAAGTCATTGGTCGGTGGAAGGAGCTATTTATGGCCATGACTCAAACATAATGTCTAAAAAAAAAACTAGTCAGGAGTTGTTTTTGAAATGTAGGTAATGTGTAATACCTCATTCCCCCTTAAGGAAGCCAGGGTTATAGACATTTCTTAAAATTCTAATAAAACCGATCATAGTGGAAGGTGTAATTGTGTGGATGAAAAGGATGAATACACAATCAGTCAATAGTCATAGCTACCTGCTCCTCTAGGCTGTCTATGATGACCAGGTGCCCTCCCATGGAGGCACAATTATCCCGACTCTGATTCCAGTTCAACTTATAAGTGGAAAAGAAATAGCAGCTTGACCCATGGTTCTCCCAGCCAACAGCACAGACTTTGGGTTTAGGACACTTGTTATTCCCTGTAGAGAGAATAAACCGATTATGCTATTTTTTTTATCAATAAACTGATCTGTACTCATGTCGATGTTAAAATTATTCATCTTGTTAGACAATATCGTCTCATATCTATATTGGTATCTGTCTATTGTCCATTTGTAGCCCAAACGATTAGGTTCCAACATTCATTATTCGTAGGAAGACACATTCAAGAGGACAATCCTGGGAAGCCAATGAACATCACAGGGAAGTACCAATAACTACATCCTGTAGCCTTAAGGCACTGCTTTCATTTGTTGTGTTGCTCTTGTTTTTTTCTTTTGATTTAGTTTGATAGTCTTACCAGAACTTTTTACATATGCCGCACATCATGAACACAGAACGTTTGGTTTTCTGTTCAGTATAAACCAATAACCCTAGTCTTAGTGGAATACAGGGAGTGATATAATATAAAACACCTAGAAATATATTAGCCCTACTAAAAGTTAAAAAGATGATATTTGGGGAAGACGTTACAAGCTGCTCATCACATTTACCTTCGGGAGTAATTTCTATATAATGTGACTTCAATATTTACCAGTTAAATAACTTATATGGGCTTAAAGTGCAGTCTCTCAGCTTTAATTTGAGTGTATTCACATCCAAATTAGAGGAGGGGTTTAGGAATTCCAGCTCTCTAATATGTAGCCCCTTCTTTTTCAAGGGACCAAAAGTGTAACGTTCTTTCTCGTGTTTTGTCTGGTTGGTCGTGTAGTCAGGTTGTCTGTGTATCTCTGTCAGGTCTTGTTTGGCTTTCTGGTCACTAGTGTTCTCTGTTATCTCTATGTTAGTTTGCCTTGTTCATGAAGTTCACCCATCCCTCATTGTTTAGTCAGTTATTACAGCTGTTAGTCCTTGTTCTTGTTAGGCTGCGTATGTTAGCCCTGTATTTGTGTCAGTGGTTTGAGTTTCTGTATATCTTACTGCCATCGGTGCTATCCGTTTCTACGCTCCTTTCAGGTTCTTGCCTAGTGCGCTGTGTAGGATCTGAGCATTAACGACTACAATATGAATGTATGGTTCATTAGAAGTGAATGTGCCTAGATATTGAGAATAACAGAAAGTTAAGATTCTCCCTGTTGGTTGCGCTCTGGTAACCACAGGAATGTTTACATTGACCATTTGGTGTGGGGGTTAGTGTCTTGGCTTTGCTAGGTAAACACACCCCTCAAGGTATTTAACAGCTTGTACCCCACATT
>JACXGJ010011296.1:0-20078 GCA_016801105.1 Esox niger | reverse complement strand
ATTTCTCCTGTTACGGTAAAACATGGAAGCGAAGAAAAAAATATTTATTGCTCATTGGCTAAAAGACAAGTGGTGTTTTTCCCACGTTTGCGACGATGGTTGCTAATGAGAGCTGTTGATAAGGTAGTTTTGTGTTCTTATAAATTATTATTTTTAGTAATTGTTGATCGCTTATGTGTGTAAACAACTTGTGGGTGCTATAAAATGCTAGCGTCACCACTGCAATCTAAAAAGTGTATCTAGCCGGACATTGCTGTTACCTGTAGCTAAATTGGCTAGTAACTTAGCTACTGTAGTTACAGTAACCATAGATAATAGATCACCGCTTTATGTCTGTGACACTTAAGTTTCAAGGTATATTTGTCAAATGCACGGAACAACACGGTCATCCTGCACAATAAAATTATTGTGACATCATACCCGACAACTACGTAATGAGCGCTAAGAAGAAATATCGTAAAATAAAGCAAAAATATACATTTTAAAGAAAATAGTAACTACCGAGCTAGCTACAGAACATTACTGCATGTAAGACCGCGGGTTAAATATATTTGCTATTGTTACTTGGGCTAAAATACATATCATATCAGTATTTGTTCTTTCATTTGAAATGTATTTGAAATAATTTGCTCCGGGCTAATGTTGGACTGTGCGCAGTCACAGTACTGTCCCTGTCAGTTGCACGTGAATGGGAAAACAAGACAGCATCTGGCCTTAGTTAGGGTGGGTACCAAACTACAACCCAACCGCAAGGTGGAGTTGCTTACCACTTTTCGAAAGTCGTCTTGTCGAACGTGGAATCGGGCGTGTGCGCACATTTTCGTTCCAAAATTACCTAATTTACGATGTTTGTCAGCTACATTAAAGACTCGATCGAGAGCATTAATGGGAATAATAGTGCAATTGATGAAGAGGACTCAGCCTACAGAATAGTTTATAAGCAGGTTTCCAAAATAATTGCCTGGCAATGATGGGGCTTGAAGAGGAAGGATGGGATGTGGCATACGTTTTGTGAAACTGCACGGTCTGCTCTGGGATTTTAACAGTCAAGTTTCTAAAGATTAAATATGCCATTCAGTTCCCACAAGCCAATGCATAAGGGATTGTAGTTGGCCTTCCCTTAAATTCACTTTTGCAAATCCAAGTCATGCAGGTGATCATCAAAGCACTGTCAATGTATTAGCTGTATCTAACTTAAGCACCAGCAGAGGAGATGTTCTAATTGAAAGTATTGCCCTAAATGGGTTTAAACTCATCCACTCTCATGGCAGAGTAGATCAATTCAGTCAGTACCTCTGTAAAATCTCCCTTCTCTGACTTTCACATTGTGGGCTTTTAAAATGTCTGGATATGACTGTACATGTTATTGGTTTATAAACTTGCATTTTTTTCAGTTGGAGTAGGCCAACATTCTTTTCAGTGACGTCAGTAGCCTTGTCACTGAAGCAATCCAGCAGTATACTGGCACGCAACCCATGGTTGGTTTCCATTCTCCCTCAGTTGGTGAAATTGAAAGTTATTACAAATGTGTGGATATTATTTGATGTGCCACATGGGTTAATTACATATTTTTCTTTCTTAATAATGATAATCTCAGACCCTAGCATTCTGATGAATTTGGCCTGTGAGAGAACTTAACAACTATCCATATGCAATCAGTGGTTTTAGCAAAGGTATACTAGAACAGACATGTTTCATGACACTATAGACAGTAGCAACATGGACTTGAATATTAAAGCAACCACCTGGTACAGTGTACTTCATTACGTGGTCCGCAGACCTCGGGTGGCCCTTGGTGGCTGTCTGTGTGGCATGTGATGTGTCCCCCATTGCATTATTTAGTCTTGGGGTGGTCTTCACACTGTTGTCTTATCAGCCACAGTGGCCTCTATTTAACAAATGATGGAGAACAGTGGTCTAGCTCTGCCTGTCCATTGACTCTAGCTACCCATTACAGATTAAAAGATATGACCGATACCAGTGCTATGTTTCTTTTTTTTATCGTGTATTGTCAGGCCAGATTTTATGTTTGTGAAGCATTTCTTATGACCTTAGGTCTCTTGCTATCCAGACCATTACCCCGCCCATGATAATTGTATTACTTTATGCTGTTTTGCATTTGCAAATTTGTCACCAATTTACTTTTTTTCTGTATTGAAATTTTGTACCAAACTTATGTTGATAAAGTATAGTAAGTACTTTTGCAATTTTAAGCTAAGTTAAGCTATCTGCAATTTTGCATGAGATAGGAATGTATAACACGTGTAACACCAGGGTAATACTGTTATTGGTACATATCAAACTAGATTTTTCATTTCAACTTGATCAACATAGCTTTGTGACTGTAAATAGCTTTTAGTTTCAGGTTCCTGAAAGACCTCCTGTAACACTAGCATTAAACATAATAAACAACGTTAATGGTCATAGGGTAAGTGTAGCTAGGAAGCCTACCTACCCTTTAAGCCCACTTTCATCTTTGGATTCAAACATATATATATATATATTACAGACTTTAAACATTACTATATATATATCTGCTTGTTAAATCCCTTGTACATTTCTATTTTAAGACAATCAAATTAGCCATTCATAAGTTAGGAAGTGCTACTAAATAGTTGGAGTAATTTTTTTTAATGAGATTCACATTTGCATCCATTTGTTACTGTATTACCATTTTAATAAAATGTTTAATATAATTTGTCACCAACTGAAAAGATGGATTGTATGAGCTAGTGCTTTTCAGATACATTTTGTCTTATTTTACTATTAAATGAATTTTCAATTGTCATACATTGATAATTTGTTTGGAAAATAGCACTTATATTTCTATGGAGGGGGTTTATGGGGAATAATGACAAATATCTAAGTTTTGTCTATGTTGGCTTGTGCTGTATTTAAAAATACATTTAAAAACCGCAACCGACATCGCAAAATGTATACCTCATGTACTGCAATTTTTAGGGTTTCCCCAATTTTGTATTTATGACAAAATTGGGGAAGAGACCCGGGTCTCTTCTTACATTGCATGCATAGCAAGATTGTCCAACAATTGCTTCAAGCGATTTATGAACTTAGAGTAATCCTGTATACTCATCATTATTTCCCTTTTATGGGCACACTTGCATAAAAAGCACCTCCTGTGATCAATGTGTAAATAAAAATTAATACAATTAATTGTGAGAATTGTGCATAGTTTTGCAGGGTTTTTCCTGCATTCAGAACTTGAAGGTAACTGCCACCCCAAAATCTCACACCGCCTGTGTTGGCTTTGTGTAATTTTTGAGCTCATACATAAAATACGAGTGAAATACGGCTGCGAATGTGACTGTAGGAGGGAACATTTTCCATATTGGCAGTGTTGCCTGATGGGGAGGTTCCCTCAAAATTGGGCTGTGGAGAACGTGGGAGATTTTGCAGTTTATTGGCAATAAAATCTGGCAATAATGCATACTTGCATCGTGGAGAACAGTAATGTTGGAAATTCTAGTAGAGCCTAGTTTTATTTTACACCCAAGTGTGTCAAAATATTTCAGTAATTCTTAACCCCTAAACTACATCAAATCTAGTAGCCTAGAATTAGGCCACAGATTGTTTTTAGAGTTTGCCAGACAAACGAAGATGACTGATGAAAAGACGATCAGAGTAGGGTATGTACTGTCACCAAAAACATTACATAGCTATGCGATATACAATGTAAACAAAAAAAGATACAATTAACATATTTAAGTGACTAACAACATAGAAATATAATTGTGATGACACTGGATCAGCACAAGCAGCAGAACTTAGTACAGATGAAGGATGTCTAGAGAGGGAGCCAATGTGGAGAAAAAACACAAGACTGATAGATACAGCTCTGTTGCATTTTTTATGCTGGTCAAATTAACAGGAACATAGTATCATGAAGACAGACCACACTAATATTGGCTGTGATTAATTATGAAGCTGATGAGTTTCCTGTGTTTTTATGTAATTCCTAGATCCTTTAATAAACAGAGCCAGTGGTTTGGATACCCAATGGCTAGATGTCTTCGGGTGGCTTAGACTTAATGAAGAGAGAAAGATGTGCTCTGTATGCTAGAAGCACTGTGGAGCCAATTTGATTGTGGGATTAGTAAAAAAAATATAAAAAGAGGGTAAAAAGGAATTAAAAAAAAGACTATGTAACATGTTAATATGGAAAGAATAAATATGTATGTAAAGAATATATATTGCTTGTATTTTGGTTGCAATCAGGGAGGACATTGTTGTGTGCATTTGCTGCTCAAGTGAACATTGAAAACAGGGCAGATTTAACACTATAATATTCTTTTTCAAGTGTCTAGCCAGATGTCTATCGCAGAGGGGCGTCCGGTAGAGCGCAGGGGAGCGAGGGTTGGGGTACTAACTTTGCCTACATTTTGTTGTTTCCTGTCCTGAATACATTTTAAAATATCTTAGTCAAAAATGAAATTCAGTCCTTTTTACATTAGTGTTTCTATTTGGCCCATTTTTTTGGTTTGTATTAAAAACTAATGTTATGGTTGTTTCTTGATTGCATGCAGCTTATCTTACAAAATTAGACCTACATTTCTAGAACAAATGTGTTTATTTTTGCCAGAACACATAAGCAGAAACGGTCAAGAAGAGCGAACGTCTCTTACTGTGTGAATGAGTAAGTTAGTGACTGACTGACTACTCTTTGTTAAATGGAGTAGTGGTTGGAGATGCAGACTTCAATGCGGGTAGAGTGTCCAATCCACGCCTCCAACCGAAAAAGTTATCGTCACCTATATTGATAGTTATTCAATCAATGTCATTCATGAATGAAAAAAAACAAATGTTGTGGTACCATGAAATGAAATTGCTTTGGCAGTGTAAAGTCTCGCTAGCAATTGCTCAATTCAATGTTTTGCCCACGTATTTCTGTATGTAATGGCTGGGATACAAGTGGCATTTGGAGACTATGGAGGTGGACTGACTACCAGCAGGCGTTGTGGTTTTGTGGGATTATCCCCGACCTTCAGTATATGTACAAGAGTGCACTTTAGTTCTGTTAATACAAGTTCTGTTGTCCACATTATTTCAGCAAAAACGTAATGGCAGAGGTAAAAGTTGCATTCCCAGCTATTTAAATAGCGTAATCTTTTAAGACACAGTAGAAAACCAGCGAGGGACAACAAAATGTTTCCCTTCTAATCGTGCTGAACTTGCCTTGCCTGTTTCCTTTTCTGGTTAGATGAGAGGCCTATAATAAAAAAAACAGCTTACTGTATGGCAGATGGCAGAGGCCACACCAGTGGAACATTGTGTATGACTAATGTATAGAAAAGGTTTGCATAAAAAAAATAATGGACCACGAAATGCACAAACACTAAACTGCATAATATGGTTGCCTAATTATGAGAGGAAGAAGGATTAACACAATAAAGTCAATCTTTAATGCGTATGGTTTTCTGGTTTTTACAGAGCTTTTTTTATTCAAACTTTGTGGCATGTGTTGCATTTCTAAGAGAGAATCACCTGGAGTTGAGATTTCAGATGAATGTTACAGTTCTGGTGAAAGTTACACTGCTGTTCTGGTGGGCTCTTTCCTGGTGGATTATGTCTTTAGTGACAAAGTAGCAAAGTCTATATTCTTGTTGAATTTCAGCCAGAACAGTGTTTTAACATGTACTGATGAACATTAATAACTTGTTTGGAAAATGTCATTCATCAGTTGCCTTGTACAAGTTTAGGATGTCCACAATCTTCATTAAATATTTTTAAATGTCATTTAATAATTTTAATACTTTGTACAACCCTGTTTCCAAAAAAGATGGGATGCTGTATAAAAGGCAAATAAAAAGATAATGCAATGATGTGCATATCTTGTATCCCTGTTTCATTGAAAATGTACAAAGACAACGTATCAGATGTTTAAACAGAGAAATGATATTGTTTTGGGGAAAAAAACATGTCCATTTTGAGGTTGATGTTAGTGACACATTTAAAAAAAATGTTTACCACTCTTTTAGCAATGCTCCTTGGGAATTGAGGAGACCAATTGCTGTAGTTTTAAAAGTGAAATGTTTTCCTATTCTTGTTGTATAGGATTTCAGCTGCTCAACAGTTCGGCGTCACCTTTGTATTTTTCATTTCAAAATGTGCCTAATGTTTTCATTTGGGTGACAGATCTGGACTGCAGGTAGGCCAGTTTAGCACCAGGCTCTTTGACTACAGAGCCATGATGTTGTAATGCGTGCAGAATGTGGTTTGGCATTGTCTTTATGAACGAAGCAAGGCCTTCCTTGAGAGGAAGCAGGGTCCATAATGCTCAAATTGAATTTCTGATTTTGATTAGTCAGACCACAGGACAGTATTCCACTACGCCTCAGTCCATCTTAAATGAGCTTGTGCCCAGAGAAGTCGCTGGTGTTTCTGGATCTTGTTTGTATATGGTTTTTTCTTTGCATGGTATAGTTTTAACTTGCATTTCTGGATGCAGCGACGTCCTGTGTTCACAGACAATGTTTTTCGGTAGTATTCCTGAGCCCATGCTGTGATTTCCACTCCAGAATTGTGTTATTTTTAATGCAATGCCGCCTGAGGGCCCAAAGATCACGGCCATCTGATATTCATTTTTGGAGTACTCCCTTGCATACAGATATTTCTCTGGATTCTCTGAATCTTTATGTGACATTATGTACCATAGATGCTGAGATCCTCAACATCTTAGCAATTTTATGCTGAGCAATATTATTATAACAGTTTTTGTACTATGTTCTATTGAATATAGGGTTTAAATCAGGGGTGTCAAACCGGTTTCACGGAGGGCTGAGTGTATTCAGGTTTTTCCTATTAATTGGTTCCCAGTTCAGACCCAAAAAAACAGATGAGTGTAGAAACTAACCAATCAAGTACAAGGTGAGAGCTAAAACCTGCAGACACTCGGGCCTCCATGGAACCGGTTTGACACCCCTGGTTTAAATGATTTGCACATTACAGCATTCTGTTTATCTTTATATCTTTACATTAATTCATCTGGAGATCGGCTTATTTGGAACATCCATGGGCTTAAAGGGCTTAATGGTACCCATTAAGCCCAGTCCAGACATTTAAAATATTTGAAAATATAACTTGATGTTATGAAAACTACAAATGATTTAATTTGGTCTGTTTTGTTTTAAAATGTGTGCAATATATTAGAAATAACAAGTACACTTACCCTAATACAGTATATTGTGTGCCAGTTCTGTCACCCACAGACCCAGGTTAATCCATATCCGTGTTGGATTTCTTCATCATGATAACTCCAGTGTTTGAGTTGAGTCAGAATCCAGATTTCCTTATCCTTACCATCCGAGTGCCCTATACGAGAACGTCTGAGTTTGATCTCTACATCGATGGAGAGGATTTCAAATTCTTTGCCAAACCATACTTCCTCAGGTATTAGTTATATCCTGACATCATTAATCTCTTAGTTTATAGACTTAAACTAAAAGTTTCAAGCATAGATACTAAACACACACAAGATGTGCTTTAATGCTAATAGGTTTTCTATGTTCTTCAATTTCTTTTCCAGACTGACCTTACCTGGAAAGATAGTGGAGGATGGGAGGGAAAAGGCATCTTTTGACATTGATAAAGGTAAGGGGTATTTTTAAAGTTTGGTTCCCACAAGGTGTGTTTAAATAAAACACAGTATCTCAAAAATAATACACTGGTTTTAAATAAACTGTATAAGGGCATTTGTCAGAATCTAAAACAACGATTGTTCCTAATTTATAATTTTAGTTGAATGCTCATTGGATTGAATAATTTTCAGGTACAATTATTGGTGTAATAAAGGAGGGTGTGGCAACAGTGAATTATACCTAATATCAAGGTGTGCATACTTATTAGGCAGCTTCATGACATCAGGTAAAATGGGCCAAAAAGACATTTAACAGACACTGTCAACTCACAAATTGTACAATGCTTTTCCGACGGATGCAACTCACTTGAAATAGCTAAACTATTGAGGCATGACTCCCGGACAAAGGTTTTGTTGTGAATAGTCAACTGGGGTGGCATAAACGCATGGAGAAGGTAAGACGCAAATTAAGTGCAAAAGATTTGAGAATAATTAAACGTGAAGCCACCATGAACCCATTGTCTTCCAGTTTCATCATATTCCAGAACTGCAACCTACCTGGAGTGTCCAGAAGTACAAGGTGTCAAGTGCTCAGAGACATGGCCAAGGTCAAGAAAGCTATAACACGACCACAACTGAATAAGATTTGAAATCTAGATAGATTGGGCAAAGAAATACATGGAGACTGAGTTTTATGGTCAGATGAAATGAGAGTGACTCTTGATGTACCAGGTGAATGGGCCTGTGGCTGGATCACTTAAGGCACCAGTCAGGTGGAGGAGGGTTGCTGGTATGGGCTGCTATCATTAAGGATGAGGTAGTTGGACCTTTTTGGGTTGAAGATGGACTGAAACTCCGCTCCCTAACCTACTGCCAGTTTCTGGAAGATACTTTCTTCAAACAGTGGTACAGGAAGATTTTCTCAGCATTCAAGAAGGCCCTGATCTTCATGCAGGACAATGCTCCATCACAAGTATCCAAGTAATCCACTGCTTGGCTAACAAGCAAGGGTCTCAAAGATGTCTGAATAATAATTTTGCCTACTTCCTCATCTGGCTTAAATCCAATTGAGAACTTGTGGGCCCTTCTCAAATGTGAGATTTACAGGGAAGACAATACACCTCTTTGATCTGCATTTGGGAGGCTGTGGTTGCTGCTTCAGCAAAACTTGATCGTGAACAGATCAAAAACCTGACAGACTCCGTGGATGGAAGGCTCATGGCAGTTATTGAAAAGTGTGGTTAAATTGGCAAGTGAATATATTTGAAAAGACAATGTTTTTATGAATTGTCATTTTGTGTTACTAATTTGTTTCACTTAAATATTTTTGAATAAGCATGTGAGTTGGGAGAAAATATTTTTTTAATTAGTTGCCTAATAATTCTGGACACCAATTGTTGCCTAATCAATCTGCACTCTGATGTATTCCCCTGAGAAAGATCAAAACTCACTTTTCCTTCATTAAACTTTCAGGTTTGAAGTTCAATTATATTTTGGAATGACTGAGAGCGTTGTGTTTGATCAACAACAAAATAAATCTTGAGGAATACTATTTGCCTAATAATTATGCACGCAATTTAGTTAGAACCAGCGACCGAGTTATTTGTCCTATTAAAGTATTCTTCGAGAACTTAGCTCCACCAAAATGAATGAGTGAATGAATGAATGAAAATATAAAATGTTTACCTTTTTAAATGTTTAGTAATTTAGCAGTCACTCATCCAAATTTTTTACATTTAATATTTATCCATAGTAAAGTCCGTTCATTCATTCTAAATTCAATCATCATAACCCAGGATTAATAAGTTGCCTTCTCAAGGAAATATTTGTACACTGACACAATTTTCATTATTTTGGCTCTGTATGCCACCACAATGAATTTGATAAGAAACAACTGAAATGCATTGAAGTGGGTTGAACAAAAATATGGTATGAAATGTTTAGGAATTGCAACCATTTTCTTAAACCGTCCCCTTATTTTTAGAGGCTCAAATGTACTTAAGCAAATATACTATCATAAATAAAATGTTTATTTTTAATACAGTTGAGAATTCTATGCAGGCAATGACAGCTTGAAGTTGGGAACGCATTGACTTCAAGCAACACTAGGTTTCCTCCTTTGCCATGGATTGACAGGCCTTTACTGCAGCTGTCTTCAATTGTTGTTTGTTCATGGATCTTTCTGCCTTACGTTTTGACTTCAGGTGAAATGCACACTCGATCGGGTTGAGATCAGGTGATTGACTCGGCTATTACGGAATATTCCACTTCTTTGCCTTAAAAAACTCCTGGGTTTCTTTTGTAGTATGTTTTGGGTCATTGTCCACCTGTAAAGTGAAGCCGTCCAATCATCTTTGCTGAATTTTGCTGAATCTGGGCAGGCAATATTACTATAAACTTCAGAATTAATCCGTTTTTTTCTGTCTTCTGTCACATCATCAATAAACACTAGGTACCCAGTGCCATTGGAAGCCATGCATGCCCGTGCCATTACACTGCGTTCACCGTGTTTTACAGTTGATGTGGTATTCTTCGGATCATGAGCCATTCCAAGCCTTCTCCATACACCCCATCATTCTGGTACAGATTGGTCTTAGCTTCACCTGTCCATAGAATGATGTTCCAGAACTGGGGTGGCTTTTGGAGGTGTTTTTGGCAATGTCTAATCTGACTTTCTATTCTTGAGGCTTTTGAATGGTTTGCACACTCTGTTTTTGCTCTTGTGAATTATTTTCTTCATGATAGACTTGGGAAATGATATGCCTACCTTCTGGAGAGTGTTCTTGGCTGGATGTTGTAAAGGGTTTTCATCCACCACTGTTGTCTTCTGTGGACATTCAAGCCTTTTTGTCTTGACGAGCTCACCGAAAGCATAATTTTTTTCTCAGAATGTACCAAAATGTTGATTTGGCCACTCCTAATGTTCCTGCTATCTCTCTGATGGACTTTATTTTGCAGCCTAAGGTTGGTCTGTTTCACTCTCATTGAGAGCTCCTTTGACCGCATGTCGTGGGTTCACAGCAACAGCTTCCAAATGTGAATGACACACTTGGAATCACTCCTGACCTTTCATCTCCTTAATTGATGAAGAAGTAAAGAAGGATTAGCCCTCACCTGTCTGTGAAACAGCTTTTGAGTGAAATGTTTTAAAAGAGGGGGCTACATGTTAAAGAGCTGTATTTTCTAAAGCCATCTTCCAATTTGGATATGAATACCCTCAATATTACCCTTCCCCCTTATTATTTTACTGTTACTTTAATATATTTTGATAAACAGCTCAAATAACAATTCTTGTGTCAGTGTCCAATTATTTCTGGACCTAACTGTAGTTTTCAGCAATGTTGGAAGGAAGGAAAAATAAGAGATTGTCAGGATCCACAACCTCCAGATCAAATGGATATGACCACCCATTTGACCAGTCTGTGACAATGAACGACTGGTTATAAACATGCATTTGACCAGCCTGTGAGGTAGTGAACAGCTGGATATGAATGTCCATTTGACCGGTCTGTGAAGTAATGACTGCGTTCTGCTGCCCTACCTGATTAATGCGCATTTCCAGTGACATTTGACATTGCTTTATGCATTTTATTTATAACTGTATTTATCACTAAGTCACTCTTTTGTAGCTGCAGCGTTTTTGTGTGGTACTTAGTGAAACACTGATTATTTTAATTTATTCTTTTGTAACTTTCCCTTTTTTTCTTCCAATTCATTAATAGTCAACTGCCTTTGGGCGTTTCTTTGGGTTTGTTGTCCATACTTTCTCCTTCGACTTCTCCTCTATGACCAGGAAAACACAGTTTTCCACCAGGAGAACAACTGACAACTCAAGTGGTTGAGTGGTCACGGAGAGATATCAAGTTCTTATTAGGCGGGTAGAAAAGCGTCATGCCCTCTTCGATGGCTCATTTGTGTTTTGTTGTTGAAATGTTTTTTAAATCTGCCACACCATCTTTGAGGCAGTTTTTCTTTTTTAATTTTGGAGATGCATGTTCATCTTTAAACAATGTGCTAGTTGTTTTATCTATAAAATGCACAACACACTTTGTTTTTGTCCCTTGGCACATTTATTTAAAGATGACATGCAAATGTGAAAAGGAGAGGTTGGAGGACTAGGCAAAAAGAAATTACAGCCAGTCTGATAACATCCAGTTTAAGCTGGCTCAGGAGAGTCTAAGATTGGATCATTCTTCATCCGATACATGTCCAGCTCAGCCGTGCTACTGCTCATCACTCTACTTGCTTATCAGTTTACATGTGCAAAACTAGCCAAAGGCTGCTGGAGCGCAATGGGACCAGGAACTGCTTGATGGCAATTCCTTCCCCACCCTGGGCTGTGCTCGGCCAATGTCCATTTACCAGTGGGACGTGCTGTGTAAGCTTGAAATCTGGCTATAATGGTGACACAGTCTAATGGACCACTGAGTGAACACTGATCATTCTTTCATTAGTTTAATTTCAAGTTGTCTCTTTCAGTTATGTTGGATTGGTGGAGCAGTAGCCTTATATACACTGTCACCTAATTGACCATTAATCAGCAATACTCAGCATGTACTGTTTGACGTACTGTTGCTAATATAGCTTTTCTAATGGTGTCCCGGTTTGCTCTTGCAATTAGAAATCATTAAGATGCCTCTTTATCAGCCTCTCCAAGCCTCCTCTTCAGGGGCCCACAGACAAGGCAATCAGCCGACTAGTAGAAAGCATTTTAAATTAAATATTCCACCAAAGTGTTTAACATTTTATGAGGTCTTTGAAGGGGTTTAAGACATACAAATTATCTCCTTGGCCAAAGGTAAAGTAAATGTCTTATTATTTTTGACTAAACTAAATTATGTTTTCAGTTAAACCTCTGCTTTAGATTGAATTACCTTGCAAAATATATTGTAACTTATGTATACGGCCGTATCTAATTTATGAACAAATATGTATTACTTCTGGCCTGTTAAATGGCTGACAGTGCTGTTCCAGTTGCTTCCACATTGTCTGCAGATGTACACCTTGTACGGTTCTGTCTGTGACGTCCAGTGTGTTCTCTCTGATGTCTCTCAGGTCTCTTTACCCTGCATGTCCCCAAGGAGACGGCGGGGCAGCACTTTGAAGGGCTCCAGATGCTGACCAGTCTCTTGGCTCCCAAAGGCTCTCGGTCTGCCAAGCCTCTAGTGGAAGACTTGGGTATGTTGACCATAATAGGATGTTCAATTGGATTCATTTAGCCGTTTGTTGTTTGAAGCCATATTGATGTCCATGTTAATCTGAGGTCTATATTTTCGATAGATACTACTCTAGTAAAGACTGAGAATAGAAAAACCAAGTCAATAAAAAGTAAATACCAATTTGACTTGACTGAAGTGTTATGGTTTATCAAGATGCTTAATGCTTAATATTACAGAGCCGTGCGTTGGGTGTGTGGAAGGTGAGGAAGAGGAGGACGAGGACTTTGACTGGCAGGTTGAGCAGGAGGTGTACACAGAGACATCAGAGGAGAAGCTGAAGGAACTGCAGAAGTACGGTTTTGGGAATCAGAGGTCCGGAGTGTTTACTAGACTACAGGTAAAGTCATTGGCCTGGCAGTAATCTGCTTCTTGAAGGGTTTAAGATATGATTGCCACAGTAGTTCTTCCTGGCCAAATGACCTGACCATATGGCTTGACCCCGACAAAATGTCAAATACAGTATGTGAATATCTAACGTGTCAGTTGTCCAATCAGGATGAGCTGAGTGACGTAATCGATGTCCGAAACCCAGACATTACCACAGCGTCAGACAGGAGGCGGGAACGACTGGCTGCTGAAACGACCGTATTCAGCCAAGACCATTACCTGTGAGTTGTCCGACAGAACATTCCCTCTGAATGCAATCGCAATACAACATGAACATCTGCACTGACCTTAGTGAAGTTCTTCATTGTCATGACACTGACCTGTCTGTCTGCAGTGCTGACCTATTTGACGACCAAGAGATCCAGGGCCTGTTGAAGTTCACGCCTTGGTGGTGTGGTCAAAGCCCAGACTCCTTTCAGCAGGGAGAGGAAGGTAAGCTAGACCCCTCTCCCACGTAACTGTTATCAATGTATTACAATAAATCCTAGTTCACCCAACGAGAGATACTTGGACTCATGTGGGAACCTTGTTTATCCACAGGAAGTGTTATATAAGACTAATCAGATCATATGCTGGTACGGTAACCGAAAAAGGTTTGGAACCACGTACCATGTGGGTCAGTTCACATGAAGAGCAGTAAGAGATTTCCACCAGCAGGTGGTGTCTAAATGCTGTCATCTGAAAAGGTTGCTTTTGGTCTTTCTGGGGCGAACTGTTTCACACCAAAGTATCCATGTGTTAATATAGATTTCTTTAGATATTCTATAAGCATTGTTTTTATGCTTTTTCCAGGGGGGGTGAAAAATTGGTCTGTGCTATCAGGGATCATTGGGGCTTCCTCTTGTTGCCCATTGAGACTCAATATTGTATTTCCATATATATATTTCCATATAAATATATATATTTATATATAGAATCACTTTTCTCATAGCCCCCATCCAGACATGTCATCACTGTCTAACATACCCCTCCCCGCAAATCCTGCCGTCTTTATTTCTCTGCCACTCCATGACACATTAAATCAGTGAGTCATTTAAAAGCTGGGATTCACAGCTGCAGACCGGGTCTGGCGATTCCCCCTTCTCCCCGGTGAGAGGGTTAAGGGCTTATGGAGCCTCACCGGCTCCGGAGCGAGACGCAATTCACCGGTGCCGTCCTGCTATCCTAACAGCCTGCTAATTCCTCTGCTTCCAGCACCTCGACGAACACGTGGCTGCTACCCACAGCTTACGTTAGCGCCGGATGTCACACGGCACGCTCCACGAAGGATTTCGATTAAACAGATAGCATTATCACAGGAGGGTGTGCCAGGGTGAGTGCGGGGATCTCCGACTCTGCCTATCGCGGGTTTTGATCACGCACCGACGTACGAACGGCCATCAGTCAAGGCTACACAGCGCTGACGCGCAGGCGGGAGGAAGCTGGCCCCCCGAAGAACATTAAGGCTCCATACAGCTCTGTGGATTCCCTCTTGTCGTTGTGCTTTCTGAGACGGAGCACTCAGCCGGAGCCCCGGCTCAGATAAATGGGCCAAATTAAACTTAACGACTTGACTGACAGCTGGAAGCATGTTTGCCTTTCCCTGCCTTCCGAGAGGAGTGTCGGTCAGCAAATTTAGCGGTTTGCAGTTAAACCCAGACGGCATGCTTATGATTTTTAATCGTTCAATCGTTAACGTGGGGACGCTAAATTGTTGTGCTTTCACTTTTTGGCCTCCTGCTGTTTTCCGTCCTCCATCCCATCTCCTAAGACAGAGAGGTAAATGTAAACTGTGGCGAGTTTATTATAGCTGTCAAGTACTGAGTCAGACCGCTTTGGCCTTCAGAACTGCCTGAGTTCATCAGGGCGTGGGAACGACCAAACGTCTTTTTACAGGGATGCCGGAGATGGCGTTGCTGCAGTTCGAACAGGGGTACCTTCGAGCTCGTGAACAACCCATTCCATCTCATCCCAGAATTTCCCTATTGGCTTCAGGGCTGAGGGCTGCAAGCCGCTCGCAGTTTGGACCAGACCACAGTTTATCTGGTCCGTTGTTGACGGGGTACCCACTCTAGCGACTTGTTGGTCCATCACGGTTGTACGGCTCTGTTGCTTGCCTTTTTTGTTTCTCTATCTTTGCCGACCCTCATCTTCTGACCGCTCACCAACACGCTGTTTTCACCCTCAGGTCTACGCTTTTGCACCGTTCTCAGTGAATCGTGTGAAATGACGTTTCAGGGCGAACATTTCTAACTGGGAAAACCTGACAGCAACAGTCAAACCACATGCAAGTCTTCAGGTCACTCGTTTTGCACATTTTAGTTTTTATTTGCGCTAAAACATGTTTATATTGTCATGTGTGTCTTTGAATAGGAGTGGGCCGTATTCCATACCACGCTAAGTAGGTACATGTGCGCCGGAGCTGCATCTGTTTCTGCCTACGACGCGTTGCATCTAATGAACTGTATGCCGAGTGCAGGTTTACGAGTGCACAGTCGACTCACTAGTGGTTGTAGGCGCTAGAGCTGCCAAAGGTGACACCCCCTCCTGGCCCTGTGTTTTCCCTCTTTCTCCCCCACGTTGCGGCCGGGGCCCTGACGGGCCACCGATGGCCACATGAACAGAGTGGGCAGAGCTAGTCACATGACTGGCCAGTGGCATGGTTCGTTGTTGTCTCTGCATTGGCCCAGTCCACACATACGGTTTTTAAAACTGTGGTTTGTCTGCGTTTTGGCCTTTCGTCCACACGCAAATGGGTTTTAGGTCGCTGAAAACTGACCTGTTTGAATAGCTCCTTCCAGGGTGAAGACATTCAGAAACTCTGTTTTCAGTGTTGCTGTGTAGACAGGGAAAACAGTTTTTGGCTTGGAACGTCAGAGTGTGCACCGTTATCCGCTTGGTTTATGTGAGGGGATTTTGTGCAATGGTGGACATAGAAAAAGTCTTACTGGTTTTTATTTTGCTATCAGGACTTTACGCAAATGTACAGTAACTCTCCCCCTGTATTGAGGAACAGAGGTGTCAGAATGCTCTACGGAGGTCACTGCTACATCCAACACTCGCGCCATTGTTGTTAGCCTACCGGAACTGGTAATAACGTTTTTTCCGGCTTCCGATTGGCCAACATGGCTTTAAGATGTGGGTTATATTGCCGCCTGTTGTTTTGGCGTGCTCTTTGACAGTGCTCGACAGCGTGCTTCTTCGTTTTCTTGGGGACAGAGATTTTACAGGCACGTTTGTTTTTAAGAACGAAGGAGAAAATAAAACCTACATGTGTATGTTTGGACTTGGCCATACTCTACAACTCAGTCCGTGAGTTAGCGGGAGGTGTAGTGGCACTCCAGGACCGGTGATGAAAAGCCTGGGTGTGTTAGTTCAATTGACTCCCGAGTTTATTTTTCAGCAGGCCGTTTAAAATCTGGAACAATCGTGTTAAAGGAAGCACGCAAGTGTTGATTCGGGAAACGAATGCAATCGATTTCCGTTGTGTTAAAGTTTCTGCAAACAGCGTTGCTCCACCTTGTTCTGAAGCGCCAAGGGCACATGTCAAGAGCCCCTCTGTGATGCGGACTTGTACATGAGGTCATTCTCCAGGCTCGTGTAGAATAGCTGAGGCACATTTACTCTGTGTCACCGGCACCATCTGGACGCGCGGTGCGGGCCACGCCACGGGGCCAGACTGCTCAGAAAACTGCTGGAGCGAGGTCACCAAATGAATCTGACCCTCCCCCCCTCCTCACGCTCCTTTGGCTAGGATCACAGTGGAGACCAGAGAGGGCCGTGGAGAGATTAGAAGAGTTTTATGACACACGGTGTCATGGATGAGTGGATTATTGTGGCCACGTTATTCAGGCCTTGTTGGCTTGTGATCGATTATTTAAGCCCAGATTCACTCCATCTTAAGTGTTTCTATTTAGATCGGTTACCCCCCCCCCCACCCCCCACAAGATAGGCTACTTGTCACTGAACAACAGCGTTAATGTAGACACTGTTTGGAGGATCTTTATACATCCATGAACATACGGTGTAAATTCTGTTCTAATAAAGAGACAAAGGATTGTGATTGGCAGCCTCCTTATCCCCGGCCCCTGCTCACAGGTTATTTAAATGGACGTGTGTGTTTTTTGAGACAGACAGCTGAATGGGGGCCTGTGGGGAGTCTAGCCTCTCTCCAGCGTCCTGGCTGTTCTCCCAGGGACTGGGGGAGGTGCGTATGTTTGTGCGTGCGTGCGTGTGTGCGTGCGTGCGTGCGCTGCTGGGAAAGGCTTGCCTGCTGCAGCTGCCCCGGTGAGAGACTCAGGTACTGTCTGTAGGGATCTGAACCCTGACATCATGCAGCAGGAATCCATTTTCCAGCCAGCCAAGAACACGCCCCAGCCAAGTGGATCGTTATGTGTGTGTGTGTATGTACATGCGCTCTGGATCACACACCAGCGCCCCTGACATCAGGGCTCAGTAGAGGCTGGTTCCCTTCCCACTGCACTGCTACTCAAAAGGCAAAGTCAAGGATCGCTTTCAGCTGTTCCATAACTTGCAGGGAAAGTGCTGACTTCAGTCTTTTCTTGCAGACTTTTTTTGTCACTGCAACTTGCTGTTGCAACGTGACCAATATCACTTTGTTTAAGGGATACTTTGATAAGTTACTGAGGTACGACCCATCAGTGACATGATTGGTTAAGTTGTTTATCTCCAACTTAATACAATGGATGGATCCCTCTTTTTCTTCAGATAAAAACATATATTCAGTGTGATTTCTTTCTTTGTGGGTTATTGGAGTGTGATATTCACACTTGAAGGATACTTTCACTGGATGTGAAACCTATAATCTGAGTATGGAATGTGTTTTTATAGCCTTGTCCTTCACTGATGATGAAAAGGAGCAGCTGAGGAAGTTCACCAACCATTCGTACTTCCTGGACAAGAAGGCGCGTTCCCAGGTGTGGCTCGGCCTGGTCGATATCATCCTGGCATACTGTTATGAAGTGCGCACTACGGAGGGAGAACACAATGTGAGTCAGCGACATCACTCCTACTCATTCTGCCGAGCGAAAGCTTGGATGCAAAGTGTCTAGCAGAACTAGTCATAAAGGGACAGAGCCAAATAACACAAAAGTCCCTCTGTGAAATGTTGAGCTGAAGGATTTTGGTTTGATGGAATGAATACACCCGGCCGTTAGGCTAATGCTGTGTTAATGTCATTAGCCCCTATTGCTTGGCCCTCATCCTCTGATAACATACATGTTGGAGATTTATTGTGGTTAGTGTGACCTGGATCCTGGAAAGCTTGGTCACCTGACCTCAGGCCCGTTTACATACAATGCCTTTGGAAAGTATTCCGACTCGTTTCCCATTTTTACGCATTTAGACATTCCTTGTTCGCTTTGTCGTTTGTCAGCTTAATCCATTTTGGGAACAAGGCTGTGCTGTAACACCGTGTTGAAAAAGTGAAGGGGTCTGATGCATTCTTTTAGTTTTCTTTAACCCGCGTAAACGTTATGTTTTCTCATGTTATGGCTGCAGGTTGAATCACCGTGGACCATCAGAAAACTCAGTGGCACACTCTGCTGGCTTGAGGTAAGTCATTGGGCCAGGGCCATTTATGTCTGTTAAACCCCAATAGTTGTTAAATGAAACTTCCCCATGTACAGTGTAAGCTCTCATTCTACATCCCTATGCTGGCTATTCTCAGCACCTGGCCCTTTCTTCATCTAAAGGCGTGTATTGATCTACTCCATTGTCTGCTCCAGCCGCCGGGCCTATTTTTAGCACTTTGCGTTACAGTTTGATTGAGGTTGCTGCAGCTCGGCGGAGAGCCTACAGTGCATGTCGTTCCACTGGTGCAGCAGATGTTCATTTGGTCGTGGCGAGAAAGAGGACGCCAGGCTAAAGCTACGACAACAGATCGGTCGCGCTCGCATGGTGCTTGCGCCCATCTGACTTGTTAGGGTGTAGTCCTGGACGGTAAACAAGACTAGGTGTGTGTCCTCTCGACAGACAGACTGCATGAAACGGTGGTCTGCTCTGCGGTCAATTGAGGTGTGTGTGAAGTACTGGGCTGCGTGTTGCTTAACGAAAGCATGCACGCATCCAGAACTGCACGTTTGCTGCATGATTTAGCCTATGTCACGTTACGTTACTTACAACGGCAAGTTCCCTTTTTGCACTGAGTGCACTCTTAAAAGAGTTCTAAATATTAAATGGAATAGATCCACTGTTTGGCTTGCCATCATTTGGGCTGTGAGTTCCGGTACCTGTCTAAAGCATGCGAGTGAGGGACGTTATCCGTAACGATTGTTAATGTCACTGCTTTTTCTAATTCATGTATCCAGCATTGATTAGGACTGCTGATCTAGGATCCAGGTATCAACATCCTTATTTATATTGACCCAAAAAGCTCAAACTGATCCCGGCTCAGCACTGAGACTTATCCCCATGTCCCATCCCCTCTTTTGCTGAGCCCCTGTCCCCCCAAAATGTGAGTGCACAGCCCTGTGTGTTGGCTTGCTGATGGCTTTATAGCTGGGGAAGTGTAAGACCCTTAATCCCTGGCTTGGTCCCTGTGAACCTGACAATGGGGGCTGGTAATCGGAAACGGCGGGCTGAGTTAGAGGTAGCAGTTTAGCCATAATGGTGATAATGGGGGAGGTGGTAATGACAGCTGTCTGAAAGCCCTCGTCGGTGGAACTGTCTGTCTGCCTGACGGAGACTGACGTCTGTAGGTCTGTCTGTCTGCCTGGCGGAGACTGACGTCTGTAGGTCTGTCTGTCTGCCTGGCGGAGACTGACGTCTGTAGGTCTGTCTGTCTGCCTGGCGGAGACTGACGTCTGTAGGTCTGTCTGTCTGCCTGGCGGAGACTGACGTCTGTAGGTCTGTCTGTCTGCCTGGCGGAGACTGACGTC
>JACXGJ010011295.1:0-20077 GCA_016801105.1 Esox niger | reverse complement strand
GGCCCTTCACGCTACCAGGAATCTATACAGGCTTACCCAGGCCCTTCACGCTACCAGGAATCTATACAGGCTTACCCAGGCCCTTCACGCTACCAGGAATCTATACAGGCTTACCCCGGCCCTTCACGCTACCAGGAATCTATACAGGCTTACCCCGGCCCTTCACGCTACCAGGAATCTATACAGGCTTACCCAGGCCCTTCACACTATAAAGAAGTAGGCTATGTGGCACGGCTACTGTATTTATAATCAATGATCTGGGTTGAAGGAACTGTCAAACACTGTGCAGCCTGGGGGGAAGAACAGGAATGACTGTCATTGTTCCTCTCTGCTTCGTAGTAAGTGGTGACCATGTGGAGATGATGTGATTAACTGTATACATAAGAGAGCAGGCTCTGCTGCTGTTAGTCTGCCTGTCACACGCACACACACACTTAACTAGATCAACGCTGTTACTGCACCGTGATGTTCACCAAACGTGAACAATGGTTTAACAGCTGACTGGGACCAATGAAACACGCAACACCGCAAACATAATCTTGCATTAAGAGCAAACGCACCAAAATGACCACACAAATAATCCGAAATTCTCATGAATCAGAACATGACTACAGGTTTATTATATTTTAAGCTTCCAAAAACAAAGAAAATGTCACGCAATTGTTGGTACACCCATGCCAACAAAAAATATTGAATAATCAGAACTTGCCTATTGTGGACAGGGACTGTAGGAACCTAAATAAATCCCTTCATGAAACATTTCCAAATTACATTCATTTGACCGTTTTTAAGGAAATTATATGTTGTGAAAACAACCAACACAAATACACTTTGACTTAGATTATTATTTTATGTGGTTGAAATACTAAACAGCTTTCATGGCACAGGCCTGTATTAAAGTTCCACAAACACACAACACATTCTCTCAACATGCTGAAGGATTAAGGGACACACTTGTTCCCAGGTCAAGAAAAAGCATATGGTGTATCATCTTACTGCAGGAGTTAGTATTGTACTTCAAACGTATGTGAGAAGATAAAGGCCGGTAAGAGTCCAGATGTCAGTCACTATTCCAACCCTTTGAACTTCAACCTGAAAACCAAGATGGCAGTGATATGACCATACACTCATCAGTCTAGTCTGGCCGTAACAACTTAAGGAGATTACCAAGCACGTGATAGAGGGGCAGAGACGTCCAGCACATACAAGCCGATGTTTCAGAGCTGTGATAATACACAGCATGAGCAAAACACCAGAATCCTTTGATGGTTCAGAACCAGGATATTAGTTTGAATATGAGTGTGTTAGGCACTTTACAAATCTGTAACACTGTAGATAACGTTAGTGTGGGATTTGGAACTGAGTCTAGCTAAAGTAATTAAGACCCTATCCTCTCTTCAGACTCAGCTCCTTTGGAGGAAAATAAGTCAGGTCATATAACCGTGTAACTAACAGTTATAGAGAAAAGTCAGACTGCTTTAGTCAGAATAGTCAGAATAGTTTTGCAAAGCCTCATATTTGAGGTAAAACAATGCCTTGTGTAGCATAG
This sequence comes from Esox niger, assembly GCA_016801105.1. Taxonomy (NCBI): domain Eukaryota; kingdom Metazoa; phylum Chordata; class Actinopteri; order Esociformes; family Esocidae; genus Esox; species Esox niger. The sequence continues at coordinate 18,528 of JACXGJ010011295.1, read as the reverse complement.
TGCATACTGCCTCTCTATGTACCTTTCCAGAACGCGTCTGATAAGCAAGCGACTCCTCCGATCCTTGACGGAGCTCTTCCAGGTCTGTATACTGCAAGATCCGTTCCCCGGTGAAAAAATACAATTCACTCAGGTCCTTGTCACAGCTGAGAAGGCATTCTTCATTCATGTGTATACCTTTTTCACCCCATTCTAAGAATCCATTTGCAGTGTGAAATCAAATATTGAGTTGTGACCTCTCGCTAGAATGCAATGAGACAGGGAAACCCTGTCCGACTTCCTGTCCAATTTGCACCACCCTCGGAGGGACCGCCGACTCGGTCTGTATGCCGCCTGAACAGTTTAGAAGACAAAGTTCAATGGCGCACTGCGTAGGTCTACTGAGACAGTTGTGTAAGGGGTTCTCTCACATGCTCTACTTGATTTGGTTTTTAAACCTTCCTATTCATTCAAGCTGAGGCACAGGAAAAATTTGCAACAACAGTTGCATTGAAGATGAATAAACAAGCCGCCAAATGGCAAGATGTGGGAAGTAGAACAACACGCAATACTAGGCAAACAAAATATAGGCCTAATGGACTACTGCAATGTCAAGGATTTGAATCCCTAAACCAAGATAACCACTGTTGTTCCTGATGGGAGGCTGTGAGTGCTCAGAACATGGGAAAAAAAGTTGGACAAGGCCAAGCTAGCAAGATCTTATGGGCCAATATTCACACGTTTGTGAAGTTTGTGAATGCAGTAACAAACTTATCCCTGTGCTCACAATAAACAAATACATTTTTGCAAACGGTGAAGTCCACTCCATTCCTAACCTATTCTACTGTTCAGTACAGAAAACTGCCCTGCAATCCGATGTTTCAGAGAAAATAAAAATGAGTGTCTCTCCATGTCTCTCCAGAGACTTCCACAGTCCAACCACTGGCCTCCTCTCCTTGTGCGTAGCGGGGATGATGACCTGACACTTCAGATTGATACATCCACTGGGCTATATGGCTCTGTCCAGTGGTGGTTATAAATGATGTGCCATTGTCGGGTGTGTATTGGTGTGAACCGGATGTTCTCAGGGTCACTCACCCAGCTGGATAGGCCACCAGTCCAGAGCGAGGGTCGCAGGCCAAAGCACGGTTCCCAAATGCTGTGATCCCCAGCACCTTCTCCAATGTTACCTGAAAAATAATCAGCAGAGACAGCATCAGATACAGTACAAACAATGGACACACACACACACACACACAGACATTACTTTCACAGCAAATGTTGTTGAATAATTCATGAACAAGCGAAAGATGTGTGCGATTCTTCTAAATGTGTGTGTGGGTGTGTATGTTCAGTTTGTTCCTGGAATACAAGGGAGGAGTACCATGAATGGTCCACTGCTCTATCTATCCAGACAATCAACAGCAAAATGCCATAGATTCTAAGTCTCGAAAGCAAGGCAGCAACAGTTCTGTAGTTTCAATAAACATCCCTGTTTTTTATGTTATTCTGGTTGTAGGATTCCCTGTACCAGGAGGACATACAAAGAAAATCGGACATCCTCTAGGGCATTCATTGAAAGTTTGCTGAACAACCATAGTTAGGGAGAAGCGAATATACAGACGTCATATTAACCCTTTAAAAACACACAAAAGGAAAGAAACCTCTTCACAGACTCAACAAATGTGCATTGTTCAACAACATGTTCTAAAAGGTCCTATTAAGGAAGGAGGAAAGCAGCCCATACTCACAGGCTTTACAAGCCCTCACACTGCACTGATACTTTTTCTGGGCTTCAACCGTTTCTTCACCGGCAGTGACATTTCACAGGACAGGAGCCTTCCAGTCAGAGGAAATTCACATTTGGCTTGTTGACATTCCTCAGTCTGTCTACACCTTCACAGCCTATAGTGTATTACAGATAACAGATAAATCCCTGATGAATAGAGGCTTCTCAGTGCGTCCTGCCTCTTCAGCGTGTCCCACAACAAACAGAAGGTAGAACAGCCAAAGCCACTTATTTTAACCACCCACCCAAGAACACAGAACAGACAATAAACAAAAAAGCTATTACAGGCTAACTACTGGAGTTCAATTAAGCCTGTTGCAGTAGAGAACCTGGCTGTAATCTGACAGATCACTTCTCCTGGGCTTTAACTAATTTTTAAACTGAGAAACCATTAGTGCATTCATGTTGAAATAAATTGTTTGGTTGATTATATAATATCAGTTGTAAAAAAAATCTCAATTGGAAGAAAATCAAATTAGAGTTTTATTTTTTCAAAGGAAAAAAGCGAGACAGATTCAGACCATGTAGCAGAAGATTCTGCTGTCCCAGCTTGTTTTCCCATACAGTGTCTGGACAGAGAGCGTTGATGGGACTGAGGGGAGTTGCCTATACACCAGAGGTGGCAAAACCAAGTACTTGTGTTGGGCTAATTCAGTTGCAATGATTTGGTGAGAAAAATGCATTAAATTATTTTGACTAAATAACCATATAACCGCCTACATAGGCTAGATTATAGATATAGGCTAGATTGTTGGGGAATTGCTTACAGACAGAGTTTGAAGCTTCCAGACGGGAAATGTGGAAGGATAATTTAAGTAAAACAGTTTGTAAGATAGACTATTCCTCCATAAATAGAGTTTAGAACAATGTGCTTTCTGCTGTTGGTTTACAGTTACACTTCCAGGCCAGGGATAGTCAAGCCAACATTCATTACATAAACACAGCCGACATATAAAACAGGAGGATTTTTAATGAACCTTGTACAAAGCATTAGACCGTTTTCTCCATTAGTTCAAAACCAATACTGATAAGTAGCCTATTGAGTGTAATGAAGTTTGTTTTAATAAGCGGCAGCTGCATCAGTGTTCTCTGTTAGTGTCCTGGTAATACATAGCCTGATGTGTTTTCATTTGCATCACATCTCTTACATAGTAAGTTTCATGAGAAATATGTTGAATGGTCCAAAAAAGTGCACAAGAGAAAAAAGTGTAATTTGGGGTGAAACCAGTAATATTACTTAAGTCTCAAGGCGGCAGGGATGTGAACAGTATAGTAATCATCTAGAGCTCTGCAACATTGGCCCCAATTACAGTATGAAAAGCCACATTTTACATCTCTCATTTTCAAACAAAATCATGTAGGCCTATTCCTTTGTCTGATTCCCTACTCCGCAGAGAGCTAAAGTCTGTACACGAGAATAGTGGTTGGCTGACTGCAAAAGCTTCCAATCACCTCTTATTAGCCTACAGCCTAAGAAAACATAAGCAGCTTGACTTCAAATGAATGAAGCTCACTTTAGTTAACAATCACAGTTAAAAATCTCAACACAATAACTATGCATAACAATTCATTAATCACTCAAGAATTAAAACAAACAACAGGAGGAAGAAGCTTTCATTTTCTTATTTAATTTCACCAAAAGCATTTTTTGACTAGCACAGATAATAAGGTAAACCTAATGTTTTGAAAATATCGCCTACATTCAGATAAAATATTCACTAAACCCTGAATCCCAACATTCCCCTGCCTTCTACATAATATCAGACCAATACAGAAGTGGTAGCCTAATAATTACATCTGGTTCATCTCTGCTTAAAGTGTGTCACAGAGCACTTGTCTCTTCAGAGCACAGAAACACCTCTTAAGTCCCTCTAGGAGAAACAGTCAAGAATTCTATGGCTACTTTTGAAAGCCATGGGAGTAACCGATTAACGGAATTTGCACCTTTAATAATAGTACAATCATTTTGTGTGTGTAAACCTTTGGATGTCAAAAAATTATGAACAATAGCATTATGTATTTATTACAAGAGGAAAGGAGGGAATGGAAGGGATCGGAGACTTAAAAAGCGGGACATAATTTAACGGCCGACAAAAATGTATTTTGAAATGGGAGATTGAGCATCAATTTACTATAAAGCAGAGAAGTCACATTATTATAGACTTACATTGCGAGCAACAAGAAGCGAGACGCAGCTTAAAACTGTCTGATCTAACAATCAAAAATCTAGATAGGACTGTCCAGCATGGCTCCGCACTTGTTACAGCATTATAACGTGTGTTCCAAACGCAGAAGTGTGAGTTGTAGAAGAATTCTGAGTGTGCTAGACACCGCAATGTCTTCTGAGACTTCTGAGAGTTTAGTAAACTACTTTTCCAGTAAACTCCAAGGGTTGGTACAGGCTACAGTATAGTTAATACACTGGTTTATGTTTATGTAAACAGGTAATCAGACAGGAATCCGCCCGGATACAGTGAATGAGGAAGATAGTACATACGAATTTGTGACACAATTAGATTCGAGGTCGTATTAGCTTTAACGTACAGTGTTATAGTCACAAATAGAGATATAGCCAATATAAGTATGTTGTAAAGTAAATTGTTATAATTTTAATTCACGGTATTCTTTATAGCAATTCATAAATGGTACGTTGTGAGAGAGAAAATACTGTTGGTAGCCTTTAGCCTTCATGTAAAAGGAGGAATCACAACACTTACTGCTACTACATGAGTAATTAATTACTTCCACAGAGTAAGAGACCTTGAGAGTTGATTGCAAGCATGACATGGAGTTGTAAGCATGAACTACGTAGAATATGAGGAACGAATCTGTTCTATGAGCAACCTTCATGGGGTTACTGCTGCAGGGAAAATATGCCTGAATCATGCATGAAATGCCCTACAACATATTTTTCTGGTTTGTGATCAAACACTTCCCCAAATATGTAATGTGTCTGGACTAAAACAATAAACATCTGGATCCTTCTCCATTCATACATGTAAGGCATATTATCCTAACACAAAACAGAATTATTTCAACAGTAATAATGTACCGTGCGTGTTATTTTACCGGTAGATTTGACCGCCTGCTCGTAACGTTTAACCTGTATTATAATAGTATGGTGTAAATAGATCTATGCATGCCAGATAGTTAACATTACATACCTTGTTACTGAGATTCTCTTTGTTGTTAATCGCTTTATTCCTTCTCAATTTGATAGACGGCGAACGAAGCAGATTTTTTATCCGATTCTTTATTGTGGATCCTTCCACGGTCATCTTGAAATCTAAATTCTGTCTGATCTCAGAAATCGGTTGAATTAGTACATGGATACCTGGAAACCTGTGTTGATAGCCAGACAAAACGGTTTCCTGTATAAAAAAATAAATAAATACATATCTAGATAAAATAAACGAATTAACGAATGTGCTGTCATGCTTTCTTCTGGTTCGGTGCGTTGTGTAGCGTGTTCTGTCGGCAATCCGAGTGGGTGCGATTCCCGTTCATGTCATGCCCAGCAGTAACTGCCTAGCCAGGCTTTACGCATTATCCGTCTTTCCATGGAGGCTCTCCAGGAGATGAATTTGGGGGAACATGTCCGTGTCGATTGTCAACAGTATTGTAGTAGTCCCTTCGATGGCCGGGTCACGGAAGACCGTTGGTCAGTATCCTCGTAGAGAACTGTCAACTGGGAAACTGGATATTCAGCACATTTTAGTCGCTACCAGTAGTTCAGCTAGCTAGCCAAGCTTTCAACCAACAGCGTCCCAGCTGTCTCTTGCGTCCCCACATGGAGAATAGACTGTTGAATGTGCCCAGTGCTATTGGCTTCCTAGCTTGTCATTTAAAACAATAAGCATGCTAGCTTTGTACTGTAGTAGGTTAGCTACCTTGTTATGCTAAAACATCGTTTAGCATTGTCACTGAAAAACGTAGCTTTCTGCTGCATTGTTTTCAAGTTATTCCATTGCATGGTTGAATGACAGCGAGCTAGACGTCCTTCTTACATAATGTTCCCGTTATTGAGAAGCTTTAACTACGACTGCCTGGTCGAAGTTGTCAGGCAAAACTAAAGCTACAGTAGTAACCCCATAACGTTACTCTACTTAGTAGCCCAGGCATTCAACCACCATTTGACAGTGGCTTTGTTTTGATTACAGTGACTGACCAGGCATCTGAGACAGCGCTGAGTACTTAAGTCAATGTCGCCCTCAAGTGGTTGAATTTCGTCCCTTTTCACAGTACGTGTCTTGTCTTTTGCAAAGTCCTATTCACAACCTTCCACTTGACATTTTGTTCAGTCTATCCATAGAATATTCAAAGGAAAATAATGGGGAATGGCACCATAGTTTAAATTTGAACACAGAAAAAACACATGAAATAAAACCAAGTCTTATTTCCAAATCTTTTATTTTGTTATATCCAAAGCTTTTATTAATATACAATTATCACACTGAGAACAGCTTTTAAAGGCATTATTTGTCTTGAAATATTACATGGCTGTGTGGCAATTGACATGAACAAAATTCAGACACCAGTCTTCCCTACACTTTCTGTATACCACAAACATCAGTGATCAACCAGAAACCTTCTGAAAGTACTTAATCATTAATGTACCTTAGCTCAAAGTTTGACTACACTCACTGAAGGGGGTCCTCCAAAATGTTTCCTTCCACTCCAAGCATACTTTCTCCACCAACAGACTGTACAACCTAGTGCTTTACTAATCAGCTCCCCAAGACCCTCTTGGATGTGGAAAATCATGGGATCCAATGTAGCATTGAGGCAGTAGAGTAACTGGGATGACTCCACTAGAAGGTTCACCACATTGGCCACCCTACACTTATGAGTGTAGTCATACTGGGTAAAGAAGTAGATGCAAGCTATAATATGTAGCAACTGCCCTGGTACCCAGCACACCAGAAAATTGGCTATGAAAACTGCAATCAGCCAGATGGCCTTGTCACGGCCCTGAAAGTTGCCTGCAGCCCACTGCTGTCGTGACTGCCTCATCCTGGCTATAATCTTTACATAGGAAGGGATGATAAGGAGCAAGGGAACTGAGACTTGCACAGAATAGTAGGACAACAGATTATATGTCGCTGTGGTGGACTTGTACCTCGAGGTCACCACAGTTCCACAGTAGCGGACTCCGTCCTTGCGCTCCCAGTAGTTGATGTTTGGATAGCTGATGTAAATCAGCAGGGCGGTAATGGCCCACAGGAGCAGGGAGACCAGGGAAGCGTTACGCCGGGTGCGGACCATCCGGGACTCTAACGGAAACACTATAGCCAGGAAGCGGTCTGTGCTGACAGCACATATAAACATGGTGCTGGAAGTCAGACCTATGAAGTGGAGTACATTACTCAGGACGCACAGTGAATGTCCCATGCCCCAGTCGTAATTGTCACCCACGTAGATCGCCTTGGGCGGGATGGAGACCAGGTAGGCAAGGTCACACAGAGCCAGGTTCAGCACGCCGATGGAGCCAATACTCCACCGCCGAGACGGTTTCAGGCAGGTCACCAGGGTACAAAGGTTTCCGAAAATACCAAGGAGTGAGAGGGTATGGTAGAAGGGGGGAATGACAGTGGCAGCATAGTTATGGTTTAAGCTACAGTCCTCGAAGGGGACTAAGGGCAGGGAAAGGTCTTCGATGACAGACAACGTGTTGTTTCTTCGACGTAACCAGCTGAGGGAGTTGTTCTTTTGAGGCATGTTTCTTTCAAGAGATCCTGTATCAACTGATAATGTAATACATCTGTCACAGCAAACAATTACAAGTAATTGGTCAAATCTTGTGTTAATAATGAAAAGTCAATACACAGAGATATACCTAGTAGTACATAGTATCGCCACATTTTGATTTATTTTACATTGGTAGTACATATTTGTTCTGATTCCATACTTAAATAGCAGAAGATTAAATACACTAAGATATTGTCTAGGTTGCTTGGGTGGTCTAAGTAGATTTGTGCCAAAAGTCAATGTTGAACTTGCTGGGGTCTAATGCTTGAAATGTGCTGCCACAGTGCTAGAATTCTTGACAGTTCGATGCATTCCAGAATATTAAACGTATGCTATGCTAAAAATTGGATTAAGTTAGATATAAATCATGCAATATTTTAAGTGGCACTGCTATCAAAAGCTATAGCAACAAGTAGGAAATTCCTTAGCAAACGTCAGAGACGTTCAACTGACACGAACTAGCACTTACAGAATTACATTTCAAGTGAGTTAAGTTTTGAAAAACACTTACCCTTCAAGAATGCGTCTGTATTTGAGATAACCTCTTCAGAGTTCTGCAACTTAGTTCACAGCTGGGTATCACACTAAGGCATCATATTATACCTGAAGAATAAATCATGGCTACCTCCAAAATGCCACCCCATTCCCTTTAAAGTGCATTTAAAGTTCATTTGAGCAGGTCCCATAAGGCTTTGGTTGAAAAAACTGCACTACAAAATCAACTAGGGGCCATTGTGGACACAGTCATTGCTATGAATTTCACATGGGAAATCAAGACATTATCAGGTCATGGATAAGGTTGTTAGTTTGCCATTAGGTCTCATGGGACAGTTAAGAAAATGTCAGATTTCTGTCAACATCTTTAAAAAGGGCAAATGAAACAAACAAGAGTCCTCACCACTTAAACAATCCGTTACCAATTACCCATGCACATTGTCACGATATTCCTGTGAAGACAGCTTGTACAGTTACCCATGCACATTGTCACGATATTCCTGTGAAGATAGCTTGTACAGTTATCCATGTACATTCTGTCACGATATTCCTGTGAATCATTTAACCAGACTTGAACCTACACTGCAGTGGACTCCTCAGCATTGCAATGCATTGTCTTTGATGAGCCACGCTGGTGACCCTTCTTGCTTAATCTTTAAGGTAATATAATTAAGCCCTAAAACATGAAGCATCTGTCAGAAATGTATATCTAGTCAGCCCATATTCAATATGACATTTTATTTAAAGACGTGGCCTTTCTCTAATGCCAACATCCTAAACAAATGATTATTGACACCATATAAAAATAAAAAAATGCTCTTTACAGAAAGACTACATTTTCAAAAAACTATAACCATAGTCTTAAAAGTGGGAAAGTCATTATTCACATAGCATATTGTTATAAAATGTTTTGAAAACATCCTGAAATCTAAACTTTGCTTCTTGCATGCTTACAAACAGCCTTGATGCAGTTTAACAAGAGGGATGGCATTTAATTATTCAAGCTTTACCTCTTAGCAGCATAAAACATTATTACAGCCATGACACATTTCCCTCAACACCACCTTGTATACATGCGTTCTCTGTAACGGCCCCCTATTCACTTTGACCAGGGCCTTCATATGAAAGGGAACCATTCGTCATTGGGAACACCTGTCAGTTCTACTCCTATTGTATAGTAAATGTCAGGGTCTGATTACGAACTACATCACTGAACAGGTAAAGCTGCTCTTAGAAAGGTCACAAGCCAACTCAATGGTGTACTCGTCCTACAGGGACCTCCCATGACACTGTTCATCAGGACTTTCCTATGTGGGGACATGTTTGTCTGTGGGGACACTGAGTGGTTAGGTAGTATAGCAGTGTGCCACACAAATACACATTTTTGTTCCTCAACCTTAAAGACCTAAGAAAGTACAACCAAGAACTTACATTACAAACATGAAGATATAGATTCCCTATCCTCCAATATGGATACAGGGCCTCTGAAAATGTCATAAACATACAACAGTTTGGTTATAGTAATATGAAAGCAAACAGCATCTGTACCTTCAACTCTGTCCTCTCTGACAGGACAATACGTGTGTAAGGCAGAACTACTGCACACCCGTAAATGAGGTTCCTGGCACCTTATTACTATGGAATATTCCTTGTGTTTCCTCTTGAAAATAAAGGGAAAGAAAACAACAGATCAGGACCAGTGTTCAAAGTGTCTTTGAGTAAGTGGTTTGATCCACTATCCGATCCTCGAGCTTATCAACAGTTATCTAGAGAGGCAAAGTAGAATTCAGATCAGTCCTTGTTTCAAACAGAAAAACAACCCAACAGAAAGAACAGTATCATGTCAGCATTTACATTTACATATTACAAGTCAATACACAATATATACACATAGAAATGTCTTTGGGTTTACAACAGGCACGTTAGGTAGTGCCCCATTTACAACGAAACTGGTGTGCAAAACAGGTGTTAGAAAAGGCCCAATTGGTTGAATCACATATGGGTCATATTTATTGAGGGCTAATCGCAAGCAAAAAAGCAAGTGTTATCTTTTTTGTCTGTTTAGTGCCAAACAAATACAACCCATTTGTAAGTATGTCTTGAGCAGATATGGCTACAACGCAGATGCAGGCCTAAGTAAGTTAGTGTGTAGTTCTACATTGGTGAGTTGCTCTTTAGTCCAAGAGGAGTAAGTCTCGGCATGGGTCGCATCTGCACTAGTGGGGGCGGGGCCAGGGAATCCACAGGCTTCTCATTGGACTCAATCACCTTCGCCCCGCCCCCAACCTTCATCTGTAGAAGTGGGGGCGGGGTCAGGGCACCGCCTTGGCCTTTTGCAGCACGTGCTAGACCTTGAAGTGTTGGACTGTGCCCGTTGACAGCTGCAAAAGCACCTGATCCTTCAGATGGCTTCAGGTGAGCTCCGAGACACACTTTCGGGTCCTGGGATTGTTGCAGGCCTTTGACGGCCACCTCTTCTGGTCCCTTCCCCTCTTTAGGCCCCTGGAGGTCCTCGTCCAGTCTTAGGAACAAAGGGCTGAGGGAGCGCTCATCGTCCCCGTCTCTGATGACCTCCGGATATGGTGAGGTTTCCCTGTCTGTGCCCGCCTCTACATGCTCAGTCAGTGGTGTGCAGCTGATCAGTGCAGGACCTCCTGGGCTGCTGTTGCTGTCATTGGTCAGTTGGTTGAGGAAGACTATCTCACTGAGGAGAGACTTTAGAGTGTCATCTTCACCGCCTTCTTCACCCCCCGATTCATGGGTGGAACCCGTATTGATCTCTACAGATCTATTCCGCTTCTCCAGCACCTTCCCTTGGTCCAGCCTAGAGCCCCTCCCCTTCACTGGGGACAGCCTCCTCTGAGGGCCCCCGGACACACCTGGAACAGCCTGGACTGGTGGAACATTGACCAGTGAAATCACATTGGCTATGTGAGGAACTAAAAAAGCAAGGAACAAAAAGGCATGTTGTTGATTCTCAATGGCTACACATTCAGCAAACCAGTTCACATTCAAAGACTTCCAGACTGAAGCAGTAAAAGCTAATATTAAAAGTTACCTCTTCTGTTGCTGTTGTGGACATTACTAGGTGGAGTGAGAGAAATGGGCTGTGACATTGAAGGGATACTGATGGTGACTGAAGCGACACCTAAAAAAGAAGCAAGACATCGAATAACCATCAGAATCAAACTGTCCACCCGTTTCCAAGTGACCGAGTCAAGTCGGCGAGCCTGGAGTCACTGCCGGCCTACCTGGTGTCAGGGACTGCCGCATTTCCATCCCAGTGACCCGTCCGACCGGCAGCAGAGAACCAGGAGGGTGCAGTGGGCTCATGGTTATCACCTGCTGGCATGGAACAACTCCGCCCACTATAGACAGCATTTGAGGAGGGAGGAACCCGGAATTAACACATGGATGTTCTGCTGGGGGAAAAACAGATTGACAAATGGCATTTCCTCCTGTGGGAAGTCAGTGCCTGAGGTCGGCCGGGCCCAAGCCGTGCCATGGTTAAAGGGTGCTGCTCACCTGGCGGAGGCTGTGGTTTCCTACGCGACAGGATGTTAGGTCTGCTCCTTTCACAGAGTGGACGCCACCTCGCGGCCGGGTTCTTGGTGGGCGGGGTTGTAATGGGACTTATCTTGGATTGTTGGGGTGCCAGCTGTGTGGGGACAGGGGCGGCAACGGCATTCACCTTTAGAGCAGTGAATTTTGGATCGGGCAGCTTGGTGCTACTGGTCGAGGTTGTTGTATTGGGTGGGGTCGGTGACGAGGCGGAGGGTGGGGTCGGTGACGAGGCGGAGGGTGGGGTCGGTGACGAGGCGGAGGGTGGGGTCGGTGTCGAGGCGGAGGGTGGGGTCGGTGTCGAGGCGGAGGGTGGGGTCGGTGTCGAGGCAGAGGGTGGGGTCGGTGTCGAGGCGGAAGGTGAGGTCGGTGACGAGGCAGAGGGTGGGGTCGGTGACAAGGAGGCGCAGGCGGACTCTTTGCTCCACTTTCCGTTGGCCATGTTTTTCTGCTTGGTAGAAATGTCCTGAAGCTTCTTACGGATCAGCTCATATTTCTTTCCTGTCAACAGAACACAGATAGTGTTACGTGGAGAACAGACTAGACAGGGAAACAGAGGAAAGCCAAATGGCAGGCCATTACCAGATTTAGGGGTGATATTCTTTATATAAGCAGTCTTCTCTTTGTTCAGCACACTCTTCTGCTTTTCTAGAAGCTCACATTCAGTCCTTAGGTCATTTACTCGTTTTCCAGCCTGTTAAATGACAGAAATACATTTACTGACCAGTTTTTGTTGTCTACTTGATGCAGTTCTGGGGGGGTAATCAAGATCAGCTAATATCAGCTTATTCAGCTAACTTCACTGAAACATTACAGAGTAATACAAATTGAATTAACTAATGAAGATTCAAATGGCCATGGCACAGGGGATTACGAAAACATTTCAGAAGAATCTTTCCACTCTGACCATTCTAAACAGTTTGTAGAGATGACTGTGAAAAGGAAAAAAAAGACCACTGACCTGCTCTGTTGAGAAAGAAGCATATGCAGTCTCTTAAGTACAAAAGGTCTGGTTGGCCTACATAGGGAAAAGGGTGAAATTGGGGATTTAGACTTACCTGCCCGAGGACAACCTCATCAACAGGTGCTGGTTTGTCAAGGACCAAAGTCTCCTTCAGGGCTTTCAAACTCTTCCGAAGCTCAACGCCACGTTTTCTCAAATATTGGTCCCAGTTCTTATGGCAAACAGAACAAACAACACGGCATATTACAGCAATGGACACTGAAATCACAGCAGAACCATATTTTGGGAAGAGCACAAATGTTTGTTCATGGTATTGTAATTCCACAGGGAGGACCAAAACATACTTTAATTTCAGGCCCCGCTGATCCTTCCACTTCCTTTGTGACATTTGTCTCTATCTGTGGAGTGATGCTCTTGTGTGTTTTTTTCTCCACAGTCTCAATGTCTACAGCCATCTCCTGTACTGAGCTGTTTTCAACATCCTGAAAGACAAATCCAAATTTAAAACACAAAAAACATGATTATCACAGAACATTTAAATCAACAGAAGCTCAGCTGTGGGTTATAAAAAATGATAAGGTCTCTTACACTGATTTGGATGACATTCCCTTGAGCTTTGTTTTTGGGATTGTTATCCTCAGAATCCTCAGTCTCGTCCGATGAGTTATCAGTTTTCTCCTCCTCGTCAGAGTCGTCCCGAAGGTCGACAACCTCCATCACCTCCTCTCGGTCTTCCAGAAGGTCCACCACCTCTATCACCTCCTGCCTGTCCTCACAAAGGTCCACCACCTCCATCACCTCCTCCCTGTCAATCTCCTGGGTCTCCTTGGTGTTGTCCTTGGAGAGAGCCCAAGCCGGGGAGCTTGGTCTTGGCTCAGACTCGATGCAGGTGGTGTCAGATGGGGAGGAGACAGCAGAGGTCTTCAGATTTTCAGATTTTCTTTGAAGCGTCTTGATCTTCTCTTGGGAAACGTACTGAATGTTCCTTAGTATCTGTTCCTCTGATGTTCCTATGGAGAAAAATTCAGTTGAATGTAAAATCATAGCATTTACAGTGATAAGTATACTTTCTGGAAAGCCTTTTCTCTTTACATATTAGGACACATAGACATTTCAGCTATTTTGCAACCACATTCATTGATAACAGTAACCCAATTAGGCAAACAAAAGAAAGTAACATTTGAAATCATTTATGCAATTACAATACAAAACATTTACATCAGGTGGCACAGGAAGTCCAGCTCCTCCAGGATGGCAAATCCATATGTGCCATTGCATGAACGTTTGCTGTGTCACCAAGTACAGTCTCAAGAGCATGGAGGAGATACCAGAAGGGCTGTTATACAAGGAGAGCTGGACAGGGTTGTAGAAGGGCTTCAACTCAGCAGATGGAACGGAATCTGCTCCTTTGTGTGAGGAGGAAAAGGAGGAGCACTGCCAGAGCCCTACCAATTGACCTCCAGCAGGCTACTGATCTGCGTGTTTTCGGACCCAACTGTCAGAATCGGACTCCATAAGGGTGGCATGAGGGCCCAATGTCATCTAGTGGGACCTGTGCTGACAGCACCGTGCAGCTAAATAGGCATTCACCAGACAACACCAGAATTGGCGGGTCCGGCATTGGCACCCCGTTCTCATCACAAATGAGAGTTCAGACAGCAGGTACACACTGAGCAGAAAGTGACAGACAAGAAAGAGTATGGAGATGCCATGGTGAACTTTATGCTGCCTGCAACATCATCCAGCATGACCGGTTTGGTGGTGAGTCAGTGATTGCCTGGGGAGGTGTAATCCTTGGAGGGTCGGACAGACCTCCATGTGCCAGCCAATGGTACCCTGGCAGCTGTTAGATACCGGGATGAAATCCTCTGACCCGTTATCATCCTTACGCTGGTGCATAGGGCCCAGGGTTCCTCCTGGTGCAGGACAATGCCCAGACTCATACGGACAGAGTCTGTGAGTGTATAATCTTTTTGAGCAGTATATAATCTTTAAATGTAACTTCTTGAATTGTGTTACCTTTATCTGTCAAGTGGCTAGAAATGAACATTACACATCCGAATGGAGGAACAATTGCTTTTCACATAACAGGACATGTATTTCTAAAGCCTGTTCAACTTTAGTTGTCACAAAAATGGAACACAGAATGTTATTTTGAGGTTATTAGAGTAAAACATACAATTAACTGCCAAGGAGAAGGTTCAAATTAGATTTCCCTTATTACCAGTTAAATGGGCCATCTTTTTGACATGAGCGTCTCTCTCCAGTGTCAGTGATTCTTTTAGCTTCTCCTCATTTCTACTTCTCTTTGTCAGATCCTCAATCTTCTCCTTTGCCTGATAAAATGAGAGTTGAGTTGTTATCTATCAACAATGGGTGCTTCAACAAAAAAAGCTGAAGCATTGATCTGATCAGTCACACAACTCCCAAATGTCACCCCATTTCCCTTTTTAGTGCCACAGTGCTCTGGTTAGTAGGGCAATAAATAGAGAACACAGTGCAGTTTTGAAAACCCACCTTAATTGAAGGAGAAAAAAAGCTTTGGATTGAACTGCAACATAACTACCTAAGTGTAATGTAAGCAATTTAAATAACTGTAACCATCCCTGTAAAGAGCTTACATTTTCAAGGATTGAAATTTTAGTAGCGCTTTGGTGCATTTGCAGTGAGTCCCTCAGGCGATAAAATCTCTCCTGTAGCTCGTGGCGCCGATTCCTCTCCAAAACGTTGTGTAGCAACTGCTTCTACAGAACACAACCGGAAGAAGCTCCATCATGAGTCAAAATATCAAACTCCTGAAAACTACGGAATCCAATATTAAAACGTAAGGGGACCGTAGAGCTGTAGTTTAAGTACAGAACTAGACCATAGTTTAAGTACAGAAAAGCCTAAACGGTAGTATATAAATAAATCGACTACCGTTTAGGCTTTTTAGATAAATAAGGTTTAGGTGACTGAATCTAAAGACAGACTTGTGCTGCATAAAGCAGATAGTTCTTACATTGATGACATCAATGAGATCCTCTTTATTAACAATGGAATCGGAAGAATCTGAGGAATCTGAGTCGTCAGATGAGTTGTCGGTCTTCTCATCCGTTTCCCCGTCTGTGCTATCTGAGTCGTCCTCAACCTCAGTCAGGTCCAATCCCTCCAGCTCCTTCTTCTGTGGTCTAGAAGACATCTGAATGTGCTGATGGACCCCAACCCCCTTAGGTATTTTAACGTTCGAGTCCGTTGTGAAGATGGTGTTAGCTTTGACAGCTGTCTTTCTAACCTGGCTTATTGGTGGATTGGCCAGTTTCGGGATAGGCTGCAGCACTCCAACTACCTCACACTGGATCTTGGGGTCCGCTGTGACAGCGCTGGACTTGATGAATTTAAACTGGCGGCTTACTGGGGCTTTTATGGACATAGGGGGTTTGGCAGTTGAAGGAGTTGGCGTGGATTCCTGACGAGGCAGCATCCAACTACATACCTCAGAAGTGACCTTGGGCTCCACACCGGTGCCCACTGTGGAAACACTGTCGGCTTTGACACCTGTGTCTGGAACATTGTTTGTGGGCGATATTACAGTAATTACCGTGAATTTGGGAGAAGGCTCCAAGACAGTTAAGCCCCCTACTACAGGCATCACCTTGGACGGATGGGTTGGCACCTTAGGACATTTGATGATGATGGGCTCCTTGTTGCCGGTCTGAGGAACTATCTTCAAGCTGTACGTCTCCCCGTTTGTCTCAGTGGGTGACAGACTAACAGTACCGGCGCGGAAAAACTTGGAGCCTGGAATGGACGCGGTGACCTGGTGAGGGGTGGCTTTAGGTGCGATTGCGGTGTAGGCTGTGCCGGTCGGAAGCTTTGGGAGACTGACAGAGAGAAGGGGGGCGCTGGTGATCGTGGAAGCCATGCTAACTGGATCCTTGCTTGGAGGTGCGGAGAGAGAGGAGGTGGAGGGGGAGCTGGTTACGGTGGCTGTTGACCCTGAAGCCAAACACGCAGGCGTTGTTAAACTGATCATCCCACCTGAAAAGATAAAATGTTTCAATGCGAAACAAAAAGAAACACAGACAAAACAGGAATTCCTCTGCAGGAATTTGCTAAATCGGAAGCGGACATATCTATTTAGGGTCTTGTGAAAAGCTGTATGGTATATTCAATCCTAAGACAAAAGGATTCGATACTGGCATAATGCCCACGGCTCGTCACTGCAGGTCCACGCCCTGTGGATTACAACTCCGCCCACGGGTCGGGTCTAGTGCACCTCAGGCCAGTTATACATGTTTTACTAGGAACCATTAGCTGTGGTGGGGCATGTCGGGTTCGGGAGCTGCAAGGCGGTGGACCCCTGGGCTCAGAGTGGGGCAACCAACATTGATTTTATACAACTGTAGATGTGTGTACTTTTTGGATGTCATCTCTAAATGTTAAAATCCTAGCTGTCCCAAACTGCAAGTAGTAATGCACATTGTAAAACCATCTGATATTGTCACCCATTTGTCTCATAGTAGTCTCTACATCTGGCCAAGTCTCAGACGGGGGGAGCAAATATCAACCTGCAATCAGTTTTACTCAGAATATAAGTAATTGATCACTCACCCGTGTTGCGCATGACAAGGTTGGGGTTAAGGGCCTGCAGTTGGCTGAGGGGCACCAGCTGGATGAGCTGCCCGCTGGGGTTTCGGAACAGCGTGGCCCCAGAGGTGCTCCGTACCTGCTGAAGCACCACCCTCTGCCCCGTCCTGGGAGAGGTCAGCGTGCTGGACGGGATCGGGGAGGGAGGCGGACACTGAATTCTGACGGAGGTACCGGGGGCTGGGATCCGGAGGACCCTTGCGGTACAGGGTAAGGTCTTGCAAGAAGACCCATCATCACCTGAAACGATAAAGAAAAGTGGTGGAAATACAGCAGAGGAAACCATGAACCACAAGAAGACAGAAACATTGTGCGGATCGGAAAGTCACACATCAACCAAAACAGGGATGGAAAGGGATAAGCAGAGGCTTGGCATACGGTGCGATGTGACAGAGGTAACAGCACACTCAGAGCAACATTACCACTAATGAGTGTGAATTGGGGGTCACAACCACCGAGTAGGGCTGCACGATAACAGGTGCAATATCCAAATTGCAAAATTGGGCAATTTTTGGCCCAATTGAAGCTGAATAAGATGGAGCAGCATGAGCTGATGGCCCTCTTTGTCTGTCCGCCATAATTCTTTTAATGAAGATGCTCCATTAAAATTGTGGTATGCTAGAGGTGGTCCGCCAAATGCGCAAACATAGCAAATGGCAAGGCAGTGATTAAGTATATACTACAATGCCTTGGACACTGGCTGATCCTTTAAATCTGTTATAAAAGTTTCAAAAAAGCTCAGCTGGATAATGTTTTATTCAGTTGTTTGCACCCAAGGGCTGGAATATTGCAATTCATAGTAATATTTGACAAAATAATGTGATTAAATATTGTATTCAAATTGTGCAGCCCTACCGCTGACAGAGATTGTATCAGGCAATTAGTTCAAAACTTGCAGGTTTTTCCACCACACAAATAGATGAGATGTGTCAGGGCTGGCTGTACCTGTGGAGGAAGAGTCAGAGCACGATCTACCAGAGGCTGCCTCTACCAGAGAGGTAGAGAGAGGGGTAGAGGGCATACCAGGCAGCAGGATACTGCCCAATGACTTGGAAGGATCACTAGTGAGGGGAAGCCTCTGCTGTGAAGAGCTAATCTGTTTCACCACAAACCGTGTGAAGTCCTCCCCCGCCTGGTGCAGGCGGGTTACTGTGGAGCAGAGATGAAGGCAGAAATTCAACAGACTGAGCTTTGCTGATTGATGTGTGTGAATACGCTATCAATATTATTCTGCAATGAACAAAGGATTTTAAATTGCCCCGGAAAGAAGACTTATGTATCATAGTAATAAAAAAAAGTTTTAAAAATAGACAGTAGTTTCAAAAAGATATATATATATATCTTTTTGAAACTACTGTCTATT
>JACXGJ010011294.1:0-20077 GCA_016801105.1 Esox niger | reverse complement strand
AGCCTGCCACTAGCTTCACATGATATACCCAAGACCAGCCTGCCACTAGCTTCACATGATATACCCAAGACCAGTCAGGCACTAGCTTCACATGATATACCCAAGACCAGCCTGCCACTAGCTTCAAATGATATACCCAAGACCAGTCAGGTAGACACACAGAGACATATACCTTCCTAGTATTCCAGCTGCTGACTTCCACTGACCAGGGAGAGAGGCTTAAGTAATTAGTCTGGGTTTAGGGACATTCAAAAGTAATGTGTTCAGCTGCTTCCCTATCATTTCTACAGAGATGGAAACCTATGAGAAAGAGTGCACAGAAACTCTTCATCTCTTTTTTTTTTAAAGAACAGCAGATGTCCTCAACATATGAGCAGAGAAGAAAAAGAAAAAAGAAAAAGATGCATGAGGAAATCAGTGTCTCTGTTTGCCTGAAACCTGGTTGCATAACCAAGGTAAATAAACCAATGACCTTGATGTAGTTGTCTACTGTGATTGCATTCACATCTTCTGCACTTCCATATCATGAAGGCAAAACATTTCCAATAGTCCGTCAAGGACATCTATATTAGGTAGGTTAAATAACTACTAATAACCCTAACCCTAAACCAATATTAGGTAGGTTAAATAACTACTAATAACCCTAACCCTAAACCAATATTAGGTAGGTTAAATAACTACTAATAACCCTAACCCTAAACCAATATTAGGTAGGTTAAATAACTACTAATAACCCTAACCCTAAACCAATATTAGGTAGGTAAAATAACTACTAATAACCCTAACCCTAAACCAATATTAGGTAGGTTAAATAACTACTAATAACCCTAAACCAATATTAGGTAGGTTAAATAACTACTAATCACCCTAACCCTAAACCAATATTAGGTAGGTTAAATAACTACTAATCACCCTAACCCTATAATAGGTAGGTTAAATAACTACTAATAACCCTAACCCTATATTAGGTAGGTTAAATAACTACTAATAACCCTAACCCTATATTAGGTAGGTTAAATATCTACTAATAACCCTAAGCCTATAATAGGTAGGTAAAATAGCTACAGGACAGCTTGTTATTGAAGAATACAATTTGGGTAACTTATGACCGTGACAACATCATCATTTTGTTATTATATAGTTATATAACATGTATTTGCTACATATTCCATTATGAATATTTTTCTATCCAAATGTACATCCATTGTCTAAAATTACCTCTCCTTGCCCAAAAAGAGATCATTCAAAAATACACTCAGTGCAAAAGAACTGGTTATGTAAACGCAGCATTTTACAAGCGTCAACAAGACACCAATCACATCGCTCCCTCCTATCCAGCATTTTCAGTGCAGTTGTAGGAGATAGGAGGTCTAGTAACATCTGTAGACAATGAACACCTAGCACACCAGTAGAGATGTGACGGACTGGCGATGCCCTAACCTGACCCCAACTGGGAAAGGTCTAAAGGCCACAGACAACATTGACTTACGACTCGGCGCGAACTGAATTACTGTACATGACATACAAAACCACCGGCCGAGCACGCACGCACCCACACTGGGTCAAGATGCAGGCTAAAATATGCACGTTTGTTTGGATTACCCAGGTAATCACCCTATGGATTACAGAAAAATGCTTTGTCAAACCAAATGAAAAAAATGTATGACTAAATAAGCAGGTTGCGTTAGCAATTAACTGGTAGGGCCAAAAGAACCCAGCATGTGCCCTGATCAATAGCTGAAAGTAAAGACAAACATTTGTAAGCCAGGTTTGAAAGAAATCCCACTTTTATACACTCCTGCACTAGTATTTGAGTATTATAGAAACAAAGAATTACTAAATAATTGATTAAAACAGTGTGTTTATATTATGTAAACAAAGCACCAGGGTTTGAGAAAAGGTAATCTTGTACACACAAACACAGGAGGAAAAACAGGTTGACTGTGACAAGTGACAGAAAAACAGTAGTGAAAATGTTGATGCTAACCTGGCAACTCAATCAGCGTACATCCTGATCATCAGCATAGTGTGGAAGGGAAGTGATTTTGATGCCTTTAATGAGATCAGTGTTAGTACCCTACCGGAGAAAGATCTCTCCAGCCAAACATGACAGGACATGGTTACAACAATGCCCTATAGAAAAACTGCAGTCTCTCATTCACTTCTCTGTATGAAGGAAAAAAATTAAATAAAAAAATAAGCTTGTATTTATTTAACTCGCCCTTCTCTTGTTCATTATGATGATTCTTGATAGATATAATTATATTTTATATCTATATTAGGGATGCATCGATAAGAAAACAGCTGAAATCAGCCATTATCAATGTTTCGATATTTCTGTACCTGTACATCCTGGAATAAAGAAAAATATTCTTTGGGTGATGCTTCTAGTTTTAACAAACTAAAATTAAAATATATTTTGTTATATATTTTGATCACAAAAGACTCAAAAATAAGTCTGACAAAGGCAAAATGTACAAATTATAGGATAAATACACATTCTCTATCTGTAACAGTACATTATGCAATTCTTGGCTACAAATGTAGTAAATAACTAATTTGATTTCAACAGAGACAAATATAAAATAAAACAATAGGACACATTAAAATGATTATAAAAATGACTGTCTAGATGTCTATTCACAACTGGTCTGAAATAACTGGCCAGATTTAAAGCAATCGGTCAATACCGATTATTACACTTTCAGCCAATACCGATTGCTGGCAAATACACTGGTGCATCCCTAACATATATAAATATATAGCTTTAGGGTATGTAAACACAAACATGACATGTATAGATGTATAGATGACTACCCTGCCTGCGTGGTCATCTCACCTGCCTGTTGGATGGTCCCCATGGGGCGTGTCTGTCATTAAAACACAGTGACAGTTGTCACTTTGGCTCAGCATGCGCACCGTGTGTCTGATGGCGAAGACACCGTGCCCATTACCATACCTGCCCCGGCTCATTCCTGTCAATCGCGCGGCGTTGTGGTCCGACCCGTGGACAATGCTGACACAGCAGCCGTCAGGTCCGCGCACGCTCATCGTGTCAGGCGTCCACAGATCCCCCGCCCCAGAACCTCTCATCACGCACAAACACATACAGGCAATGTGGAACAAACCAGTGATGAGCTGCCACGGAATGCAATCCATGCGGCGTAGCTGTGAAATCTCCTACCTCCATCCGCTCCCTCTGGGTCTAGATGTTGCACTGTCCGTCCTGCAGGCACGTGTCTTGAACCGTTTAACCGGGGGAGCGGGGGCGGGGTCAACTTGACGGTCGGGACCGGCCAGTCAGCAATCGGAGTGCAAAGAGCTCAGCAGACCTAGCAGAACACCACAGGAAAAGAAATGTGACCCCATGGTGAACATCAGTCTGTTGTCTGTGGTGGTTTAAAATGTTTAACATGTCGTAGTGGCTTCCTTTGTAAGGCAGCCTCTCAGAAGGCCATGACTGTGTTTCATTTCACTTTATCACTTTATAACCAACATCAACCTCAGACAACACAAATGCTTCAGGCGACAGTATGTAGGACTGAATTGTTTATGTGTTGCATAAGACAAGGCCTGGAGAGTGTGCTATCCATCCTGGAATGACAGTTTGGGAGTCCTCTCTCAGTCCCTGGGGGGTTTGAGGTATTGGTCAAATATAAGAGTGAGACAAGGGGAACTTGCGTATAACTTCAGTAAAGTTATCAGTGAAGGCTGATGTGGCTGTCAGTGAAGGCTGATGTGGCAGGTGACATTTCAGGGGGTGGGTTGGCCACGCCCGTCCCATATCTCTGCTAAGTGTACCGGAATGTGACTACTTTGCTTTCCCATTCTCAGCCAATCAGATGCCACACTGCCGGGATGACTACCCGGCATGAGCGGATCTGTGGATGACAGTAAGGGATAAGGGAATGCTGGGATGACCAGCAGGGATTAGAAGATTTGGGTAAGAACGGGATGAGAAGATGACCACCAGGGACGAGGGGATGCGGGGATGACCACCAGGGATGAGGGGATGTAAAGAAACAGCAGGGTGAGCAGATTGGAGCAGTGCCTGGAAATCCGTGTAAAACAGAGAGGCAGTGAGAAGGGGCTATTTGTTAGAGTATCAGTCTTTGGACCAGGGTACCAAGATATCCAGACAAACTAGCATGTGACAGCGCACTGTGACTAGGCACATTCAGCTGTACTGTCCCCATGGGTGTCTTGGTGTGCCTTTCTTATTAGAGCCGGCAGTGCTTGATGTGTGTGTGTCCGCGCGTGCTTGTGTGCACAGTGGGAAAGCTACATCTGGCATTCGGGCTTGAAACACCATCTCTACTCCCTGACATTCCAGTATGACCAGGCCTGATGCCAGTGAATAGACCCAAGCACAAACACACACACACACTCACTCACACTCTCTCTCTCTCGCTCTCTCACACACACGAATACACATACACGTTTTTAATTGTATTTTGCTGTTGCACATTTGTGAATGCTCATCTACCAGTTTATCAGTGTCTTGTTACTCGTTTCTGCTGGTAAGGCAAACTTTAAAGGGGAGCCAATTAAATAAAAAATTGCTAGCAATAGCCCGGCAATTTCATTGGCCCAGGAGAGTGGGGGACCTATTGAAAATGTTACAACCTGGAATCCACTTGGGTCACATTGACATAGCTGGTGATAATGGCACAGGTTGGGGGATGGGAAAGGTACTACCCAATAACCAAGGGCTTGTACGGGAGGGAATTTTTTTCTGGGATGGGTGAATGTTGGGCAAATGTTGGGGAAATGTTTTCCGGTGCTCTAACCAGAAGCTGCCGTGAAATTGTCTTGTCCTGTCAATTACTTAGTCTGGGGATTATTGGCTGTGATGAAACCAACTAAGGTTGATTTAAGTTTAGAGGGACAGTCGACCCAGCAGAGTGTGGCTCATGCCTTAGTTACAGGCCCTGCAAACTGTCATTTGTTTTAAATCCATTATTATCATTAACAAATCAGGTCAACAAAAGACATTGTGGATTTATTACCAAGCTACTGTTGTATTTACTGTGTCAACACAAAACCCAATCTCTCCGTCTCTCCAAGTCTTTTACTCACATTTCCTCTCTGTAATTTGCTTCTCCCTCTATAATTTTCGCTTCCTTACGTCCCTCCCTCTCCATGTGTTCAAAGATACGTAAGTGTGTGTGTGTGTGTGTGTGTGTGTGTGGTGTCCGGGGGGAATAGGGTTTTGCTGTATAGCGTTGCCATGGCAGCCCATTCCTGATGAGGTCTTGGCCCAGGAAAATGAGTGTGTTCTCTCTGGTGGGAGTCTCTGACCTTGCTCTCGAGGGTTAATCCTCTTGTTTGTCTCCCACCTAACAGAGAGGACTACAAACCACAACATAACCACACAATCACCATGTTACACATGTATACACGTGTCCAATTTTCAGCCACTAAATTGTTTTGCACCTTGTATACAGTGCCCTCTGCAATCGTTTGGACAGTGAAACCTCTCTACACACCCTCTGGCTTTATATTCCAAAAGATTGGAAATCAAACTTAATATAAGGTTTTAATGAACATTATTATCTTTCCTTTGAGAGTATGATCAGTTAATATTGAACTCGAATCACCTACCAGAAGCTGGGCATTTTCCCTGGTGATGTTCTGCCAGGCATGTACTGTACCCATCTCCAGCTTTTTGTTTAATTTGACGGCCAATTAAAGGCACGTTCAATTGGATTTATAACTGGAAGTTAACTTGGCTTACAGAACTGTCCACTTTTTGCCCCTGTTTTTGAGGCTACAGGTTTCTATCTGGCAGAGAATCTTCTGTAGTTCTGCGGATGGTCTTGGCTGACACCCACCTCTACTACCCAGTGTTCCTGTCGGACACTTCTTTATTCTTCATTATGGTAAGCATTTGTTTCAGTTTGCGATTGCTGCACTTACCAGTGCTCTATTTTATTCCTCTCTTAAATTATGTGCCAAATTGTCTAGCAAAATGTCCCAATACCAGTGTTGCCCTGAGACAGATAGACAAAAATCCTCCGAAAGAATCTGCACCTTACAGAAATGTTTTGATTTCAAATCCAAACTGATTATAGAACCACAAGGCACAGATGCTGGAACCTCCCAATAATTCCAGACGCCATTCATGCACCAATTCTGATCCAAACACTACACAGATGCACTAATATGTTCACAGCCCTATCAAGACCTTTTCTGTAGTGACTGGGAATGACCTCGTTCAATGAAGGTTAGGAAGAGACTGATACCATCATAGGCCTGGGACTCATTTGAACTGACATCTTGACAGAAATAAATGACAATGCATAAAAGCGCAATGGTAGTCAAAACAAACTTCATCGTCACTTCAAACTCTCAGCATGACTTCCATGGCTTAAACGCCTGCGCTGTCGCATGAAAACAAAAGGACGATCGTACACTGCCATTCAGTCCACCAACCCACCAGGGTACTCATCCCACGACACACAGAGTAAGCAACTGAAGCCATTATTCGCAAAAAAATCATGTGGCGAGGGTCCGTCCTCGATGAACTTCCAGGAATGTCCAATCAGCAAACAGCGCCAGGGCCCTGGGACGATCGGGCCACAGCGACAACACCACCGGAGCCCCGCTGCCCCACAGACAGCGTGTCAGCTCCAGCCCTGCTCACTGAGACGTAATGTGAGTGGTCCTCAAAGCCCAGCACGTTGTGCCATCCTCCAGGACACCTGACCTCAGAACATCTCTGCATTTCCTTCTGCCTTTCCGGGTGGCATTGTCACTGTGATTTAATGAGACGTCAGGCCAAGGTCAAGGGAAAGAGAGAAATTAAGGGAGAGATAGAATGAAAGACACAGAGCTGTAAAGCAACTTCAATGAAGTTCATTATTTTGACTACAAGGTCAGGCGAAAGTAAGATGGAAAGAACCTTACAGAGAGTGAGAAAGAGAGATGTAGAGAAAGAGACCCTTCATGAAGTCCATTATGTAGACCATTATCCACTGGCCTTAACTTCTATTGGAGGCCCAGGATACACAAAGCATAATATTATCTGTCCTACTTCCCAGCACTTAAGAAAGTTAATTGTTTCTATTTTTGATGGGTCTAGTTTTAGGAATAAGACAAAGGAGGCAAAAGTGGCCTAAAAAAGACAGACGCATATTCCAGGAGGCAGAACAAGTCAGCTATATAAGACTAAGCTATAAATATTCATGGACTAATTTCATCAGTCTGTATAGATAGACCGTGGTCATATCGATAAAGCACCAACCATACAATACTCACTGAAATGGGGAGGGACAACACTTCATTAACCTAATACTTTTTAATTTTTTTCATAAAAATAAATCTTGCTTCAACAGCCCTAATGAATATGACCATGGAAGTAGTAAACCAGAAACCAGTTATTATTCCCCAGACATTCTGTAAGCACCTTTAGGGTGATGACATTAGGAGATAATGCGGAGCATTCCAAGGCCAATGTAATTTATGGCAACGGGGACAAAAAGGCTGTCCTTAATCACAGATCCTTTGACCTCAGCCCCACCACCACCACCATCTCACAGTTCCTGCGTTCTCTGTCATCACACGCACAATTCAAACCTGACTTCTGGGCTACAGAGCAGGATCATAAACCAGCTGGTATCAAACTGCACTGTCATGACCAACTCTAAAGACATGCTGTAATCGGCTCACTAATGCAATTGCACTGCTAACACTCTAGAGTTGTATCTGCATGACCCAACACTCCCACCTGCTGGCTATGGCAGGTAGGAACTCAGAGTGTCCTGAATGAAGCAAACATGCTGTCGGCTGATGAAAACAACACAATGGGGGGAACATTTACGTTTTCAATACATCTCTTTTTACAGTCCTTACCCAGCATCCAGTGTTTTCAGATCTCAGCAGATAAGGGGAAGCAGGCAAGGAGAGGAAGCTGGGATAGGACCATTGACAGCCTCAATGGGAAATGCATGCTATGCACATGTCCAAGCAGGGAGGAACAGTGTTTGGACAGTGACAAAAGATTTGTCTTGCCTCTGTACTTGGTGTGTCGAAATAGCCACCAAAGTAGATTTTTTTTGTCCAGAATTAGGTGTCTGTGTAACACGCATTTGAAGACCAATGTGTAGGTGGGGAGTGGTGTTTTGGGAAACGGAGCTCCTGATTGGCTGCGTAGTTGGAGGAGTGCGAAATTTGTATATGAACAGGCATATTGCAGTCCATTCAGGCAATCAATTAATTAATTAAATTAATTAAAAGTATAAAAAGTAATCTTTCGCTCAATTAGGATGGAAAGAATAAATAAAACTGGCAAGCATGGGTTTACCTAAAGATATCGATCGAATTTAATGCTTCATACTGTAGTACACAGAAAAACAAGGAGATGTTCACAGAAAATATCTAAATCGATAGCTCGTTCAGTAACTAACCAACAAGGGATTATGATTTACACTAATTGTAAAAAAAAATTAATGTCTCACCCAACCAGAAGTAAACAAAACATATGCTGGTTATTCTGACTCTAGCTAGCCATGATTACACTTTGACAACCACCCAGGTTGGTGAACATTTCTGCACGCTTGCCATTACCCAACTTCCCTAGGATAGCTACTGCCAGTGATTGCTTAACCTTTGACAAGTAAGACGTAGTTCACTAATCATGCAAGACAGCGCTAGTTGAATACTAGCTATCAAACTATGACGGGCTACTTTTAAATCGCTGGCAGTTTTCACAATCCATAGGACTGCTATCAGGCCACCTGTATTGTCAAATTCCATCTGCTAATAGCCAAAGTTTCCGATTGAAATAAAACAAATTTCACGTCACAAACAAAATATGACGTGCTTTAAATTGTATAGATTTATAGTTAATACGCAATTAGCCTTCATTTGTTAGTCATTTCATATTCTAATTTCTGGTTCCTTTTCAGACACATTAATGGGTATCTTAAACTACTTCCACTGCCCACTGAAATAGTCCATTCTGTTCCTTAAAAGTGGTCGAAGTGGAACAGGCTAGCTTTTCAAGTGGGCTTTCCTTGATTGCACTGTCCAATATCCCAAAAAGCCAGGATTATAGAATTCTTTAATGTCCTATGGCTAATCACTCTTTATAACCCAGTGTCAACCATTATTACGATAACTGATAGACTCAATTGCTTGCTCTCTGACGCCATCTAGGCAATACTTAATATAGAGAATTTCCATCAGAAATACATAGAAACCTGATGTTCTTTTTAATGCCGTTTTAACATATATCAATTAAATGTTTCATATCAAGAACTGTATTTTCTATAAAAGTTATCCATCTGCTGAAGAGTCATGTGATTAAATCCTTAGTACCTAATTGGTCCTAACTCACCCATAGGCAAGCCTTTGATATGCAGTCCCATCACTCAGAGCTGCTACTGACAGCGTAGTAGGTAAGTGAAAATCTTGTTTTACATTTTTTTAGACAGTAAAATGTTCATACATTTATGACACTTTTAGTAGATTTTTGACCTAATCCATTCCATATTAATTGCATATTTTTCCACCAGATGTTTTATTTACCAGTCACAGGTGGAGCCCACTCCTGATGCCTGTTTGGCAGGAACTAGTACACACAATTGGCAGCATGGAACTGATGTGTTTCCAATCCAGAATTTGAGGAACCGCAAGGAAGACTGTTTCTTGCCTTTTCAAATGTTGAAATAAAGTATTGGATTTATTCTCCTATGGGATTTCTGTTGATGAACATGTTGTTTGTCATCACATGACCACCAGACTCAGGGCCATCAGCAATTACTTCTAAAAGTCCAGACTAAACAGTGGTGCTGCCCACAGACACCATATTAGGCCAAATAGAAATAGAAATTGTCTAAGCCCGAAACACCCTCATACTTAGCGTTAACCGAGCAATGTTTACCTCGCCAGGTCACTGTCTGGCGTGCGCATGGATGGGCTAATTGCTTCAGAGACACGTGGTTTTATAAGGGAATTCACTCCGCCACTGTTGGGAGACTGAGTGCAGATTGGGGATGCTAATTACAGCCTTGGGTTAGCCAACACACCTGCTCCACATACAGCAACTGCACAGAGAAGAAACTTGTCCATGTCACACACAGCCACCACAGCATACACACACATGGACACACACTTCCATAGTTGACACACACGCACACAGGAGAGACTCGCACGTCTCGACTGAAATAGACTGCACTCAGTCACACGGTGTCCAAATCGCCCACGCCTCCGCTGGAGTCACATCACTTACTGCTCTGCGAGACTGGAAATCCTGGGGAGGTCGTGGGCAGCAACTAGTTGTTTCTACATCCTTTTTCTGATTGCTCTCAGCGGCGGAAACCCACCGGATAGAGCGTTCCTGCTCAAGACACACAGTTACAGGCTTTTGATGAGTTTCAGGTGACATGAGCTGCACAGTGAAGCGTTCTGAGTTCATTTTGGCCAGGTTGTTGCTCTGACCATCAGTTATCGAATCCAGGTCTTTGCCCGGGAAAAGAAAATTGAATGCACATGCTTAAAATAACCTGATATAAGGCACTGAGACCCGCTTGCATCTGGTGTAATATAAACAACGTCTCCAGACAGCAAAAATCTATATTACCAATGGAAGAAGTGCGGAGCAGGTCAATCTGAATTGTATATTCCATTGTGCTTAAGGTCCCTTAAAATGGTATGTTATGTCATGTACTATGCCCATATGTTCCCTTTGTCTTGCCGAACACTCCCTTTCAAACATGACGGAGTGCGCTGAGACCGAGTGCGCCCTGTGACGGAGTGTCTGTTACGGAGTGCGCCCAGGTTATGTGGCTTCATTGCACTTGAGCAATACTTCTAGTTTGGTACCGGGTGCTTATTGCTGAGCTCACTGATGCTTACCTTGTAGCCAACTGTAAATAGTTCAGACGAATGAATGCATGTGAGCATCCAGATCCCCACAACATTTCAGCATTTAATAATCCAATATCAGCTAACATTCAGAATGTCACACATCTTCACTTTTCTTGCACTATTTAATAACGAATTTACCATTAAAAAACAACTTATAGTCTGCGTATATGTATAAATAAGCTGTCGAGCCACCTGCCACTTTTAGCAGGGTTGAGAATGGAGAATGTATAATTGCATGTATTATTTGCGTTTTACATCACAGTTTGTAGTGACGTGCTAATAGGGCTCTAATAAAACATGAATCAAAATTAATTTCATGTAGCTGCAAAGAACAAAAATATTGTTGGGCATGACAAGACACACATATTGATACAATGACAGATGAAGATTTTACAATGTTACCACTGACAACAATTGCTTTGCCATGGTAAAAAAAAAGAAGGTATAACTTAAAAAAAGTATAAAATCAATAATGTAACCTACGTCCTAACACCTATTTACCGAGCCACAATGGACCTTCATATAATCCATGGTCGCTTTCATTAGGCAACAAACTGATAAGGGACTTGTCTGCCCTAAGGAGGATGAGCCAGGTTCTGCTCTTCGTTTTCTAGCTCCTTCTTCTTCTCCTGGTACAGTTTGAGTAGGTAGTCATCTGGAACGATGCCCTTCTCTTTCAGCTCTGCCATGCTCTTCTCCAGCTTTGTTATGGTGCGGGCACTAGCCACCTTCCTACCCATGAGGTACAGTGTGAACTCCTTAAAGTCCATCAGGTGGCAAGAGTCCTTTTCACACAGGTTAGGGAGGCTGTGAGTTATCTGCTCCACTTTGGGAAAGAAGATTAGGCCTGACATCTTCTCCAGCTCTGATAGGCTAACCTGGAAGTCTGTCAGCGGGCGTTCAAAGCCGATAGGTTGGTTGGGTACGACGAATGCTCCAAGAGCCAAGTCCTCTGATTGGTTGTTTCCCAAGTTACCAGATACAGATTTTTTCTTCCCAACAAGAATGATTTTGAAGAGGTGAGTGGGGACTGCCACATCATCTTTGCCTATGAGCTGGACAAAAAGAAACAACACATGGAGTCCAATAATGTCAAAATGAAACGTTATGCATATGGGTAATTCAGTTTCTAATCATGCCACTGAAAATCGTGGACTATGCTAATGTTATGCAGGGCAGCCTGTTAGTTATGGTGGCCTCGTAAAACAACAGATGGACAATAACCCTTCAGTGCCCTGGGAACTTAACGACCAGTACACCCTGATTCATGGGCGTTGTTGTTTGCTCATGTCTAAATGAAAGTAGCCTCTAATTATTGTATAAAATAAAGTACAATTAAAGATCAAGAACCAGTATTGATCTTTAATTTTGGCCAAAGTAGTTCAATGCCTTGTTTCACAATAATATCTTGGTTTTTATTTGTCTTTTATCTTAATGAGCAATAACAATTTCCTGTCTTGCTCTAGCACGTTTTCAGTTACTAGTTTACTACTCAAAATCTAAATTAATTTCATACTGACTTTCCGAGAGTAGAACATTTTAAATTTGTTTTATGCACTGAAATGTATTCTAACCAGTCACTTGCTTATGTGCCTTGCTACTACGATGAGACCAGGTGCTACAAGTGTAACGCCCTGCTATGACAAAACCTAATGCACAGTGGTGTGTGTCCAATAAGTTTGAGAGATTCAAGTGAGAGTTGGGGGGCAAATCAAGAGATCAACTTGGCATACCTTTCCCTGCATCCTGTATTCTTGCTGAATCAAATTCATTCAAATGAATCCACAACAAGACCACTCAGAGCAACGGCAGTATGAAGCCTATTCTACACACAAGGTGTGGTATTACTACCATTTGCGCAAATCAGAAATCCATTGTTTGTGATTTTGTGGTTACAACAAATATTTTATTCTACATTCTCAATGAGTGATGACCCAAGTGGAAAAAACCCACCAATGGAAAAACAATACAGTCTTCCACTAACACAATCCCCAAAAGGCCTTTCCCATAAGGATACAAAGTAAGCCCTCTACAAAGATATTTCACTGTCCTCTCACTCTATTCACTCATGGTGGCAGCCCTGTTTCTGCTGATGGGGGGGGGCATGTGTTGGCCCCTGATAAACCACAGGGAGACCCCACTTCTGAGGAGATCATCCGGAATTAAGACTTAAGTCTGCACCCCAGGCTTATTTCAAGGTCACCTCACGATTATTGTTAGGGGTTGGCGGTGCCAACCTAAAGTGGGCATCCCCAAGAGTCCTGTCAAAACCTCACAATCCCTCAGGGAAGGACTGCCTGGTACTACACAGGGGGCACGGTCATGGCAGAGATGTAGTAACAGGAAATCCTAAATGGTCCGTCTGTGTGGTTCAGCTCACAGGCAAATCCCGGGTGTGTGGAGTACAGCCCCTTATGTGGCAGACCTGTGTGTCATGGTAACAGCCCCTTAGATAACTTCACCAGGGGATGCAAACACACTTATATCATCCTTTTCAGGTGGGGTTTATATAATATGACGATAATAAAAATAAACATGTTGACACAGATTTACCATTGTTAGATCATTTTTTCTTTGTTAAAACAACTGAACGACCATTAGCAGAACATGCAAACAAGGGTTGTATGACGTGGAGTCAGACTAATTATTATTGTATCGTGAGGAAGGAAGAGTCCTTCTAATAACAATTAGGATGTTGCTGAAATGTCTCCAAAAACGAACAACTTTGTAATTGAGCCGTCAGCATGTGAAGTTTGGTTCATCACCGCCATCTAGTGGCCTTGAAGCAGCAATATCCCAAAAAGAACCATGTGTAGTGCTCCCTCTGTTCACAACCTTGTGGTGGTTAAAATCCTCAATGCTGATGGTCTAAAAGACATATGTGAGACTGTATACCACAGGAAAGACATCACATCACTTTTTACTGTTCCAGATGCTTTGGTAACTATTTTATAATAACAACAAGCCATTTTGACGGGTTGGTTTAGAATATTGGCAGTATAGACTCACTAGCCACTCTATTAGGTACACCTATCTAGAATCAGGTAGGATCTCCATTTGCCTCCATCTGCTTTAAGGTTTGACACATTGTGTGTTCAGAAGTGCCCTTCTGCAGACCACTGAGGTAAAGAGCGGTTATTAGACCATCTGTCAGCAAGATTGTGTCTCGTTATTTTTGTCTGACCGGTCTCATTAACAAGGGGTTTCTGTGGCGCGCACTAGATGTTTGTTTATTGCACCATTTTCTGTAAACTCAAGAAACTGTAATGCGTTAGAGTACCAGATCAGCTGTTTCTGAGATATTTAGAGCCACCACATCTGGCAACAACAATCACATCACAGTCAAGGTAACTTGGATCACACGTCCTCCACATTCTAATAGCTAATCCTAATGACCATGACTGCATTCTTTATATATCAAGTTGCAGCCTCATTATTCACTGTTTGGCTATTTGATTTAACAAGCAGGTGTACCCTATAAGGTGTAGTGAGTGTACCAAAGCCAAGTGCTGTCAACAGGCACTTGTTTTGTTGTGCCTAAGAACAGCTCTTAGTTATGGTGTATTGGCCAAACACCACGCCCCTTGTGTGTCTTGTTGCTTAATTATACCAATGATAATTGCCGTAACATTTGCAGTTGTGGTTATCACACAAACTAGGTCGATTGACAGTGAGTGGACTCTAGGCATTGTGGTTAGGGTGAAGTTGTCCCAGTCAATAATCTTGAGTCAGGTTTGTATTTTCCCAATAATGGTTAAGTTTAAGTTGGATATTTATGTGCGGTCTTTCCAAAATACTGTTACCTGGTAGCACACAGTCTTTTTCCCATCAGCCCCTTCTTCAGGCAGAGCCAGAGGTCCTGATATGACCCACACGTCATCAAAGCGCTTGGCCAGATCCCGGCAGTACATTTCCAGTCTGAAAATACAAAAGTCTATATTTAACTGGGTGCTACGCACCGTCGACAGTCTTTATTTTACTGGGTGCTACGCAGAGTCGACAGTCTTTATTTTACTTCGACAGTCTTTATTTTACTGGGTGCTACGCACCATCAATGTCGACAGTCTTTATTTTACTGGGTGCTACGCACCGTCAACAGTCTTTATTTTACTGGGTGCTACGCACCGTCGACAGTCTTTATTTTACACTCTCAAATGCCACGTTCTCCCAACTGAGCTTCCAGGAGCAATGATCATATCAACTAAAATTGGGCTTCAGCTTTCATTTCATCATGGGTTGTATTTATACATTGTTAGAGCCAAGAAATATAAAAATATCTATTTTTAAAAATAGGTTCCAATCTACCTGTTCCAATAGCCAGCGTTGTTTTTGTAGTTCTGGGGAACAATGTTTGACAAGTAGAAGGTCTCAGCCATTGCCTGCTGTTAAAGGGTAGACAACAGAATTAAAGGTGACTAACTCACCACCAAAAAGCACTGACTAATAAAAAGAGAACCAGGGGTCTCTCAGATGTAGCAGTCACTAATATGTAGAGCCAAGCTAACCACTACACACAAGTGTGAGTCTTGGAACCAGGTCGGCCATGAAGGCAGAAAAGTATATGATTGGTTGACTCAATGGAGAGGACCTTTCACCCAATTGGCCATCATTGTCAGGGGAGGGAGAGACATCACCAGCAGGAAATGTTCTGGTCTTTCAAGACAATAAGCAATTTCTTTATGGATTCAACTGTGTGTGATCAGAGGACAATGTTGGACGGTATATATTGGGAGCCTACCTCTGAAGACTTGTTGTCTCCTGCGGGAGCCATGTGGCCCCTGGACCAGCCACTGCCCAGATAGTCTGTGTTGTGTGCAGTGAAGGCTTCTGGGATACTGGGGTCCGGCTTGAATTTACAGTGCTTTCTGTCAGCTTTTCCTAAGGCATCAAGGACATGAGAATTACACCTACAATCTCTAACTGTATCGATCACTGTTAGAATCAAATAAGTAGCAACATGAGCAATAGCCTATTACCTAATAGTTTCTCATGAGACAGGTGCTCTGCCACCCATCTTGGAGTTTTCCTGGCTTGGTCATAGGACAATGTATGGTTGGCGTAATAACGTATCTCAGCTCCTGTCAAGGGGAATCCATACCGCCCTATGTCCTGCTGGGCCTGAGGAACTGTAACAACACACTGATGTCATTTACAGACAGACCTCACACACAATACCTACTTTTATGCAGTACATGAAAATAAAATGTATCGGCGTTTGATATGGTTGAGTTCATTATGAGCATACGTCCTTGGCAAGTAGCTATTACAGCGGCTAATAGTTTTTTAAGTCATGTTTAACTACCTTTCTCTCTCTGGTCCTCTGCATCCTCTTTGTAGAGTTTAATAACTGCAACACATGATCCTGTGGACACGGCAGCTCCTAACACAAATCCACCGACAAATCTGAATAATTTTACATTCGCTGCCATCTTTAGAAAAGAATCAGAGGAAAGACTTTCAATTGATCTTGTTTATTTGTGGAACTAAATTGCGCTTAGTGTTTATAAGTTGCCGGTTTCGATTTTCAGGAGCTTTCTCAATACCACCAGAGCAGAGAGTTTGGAGAACCAAGATAAGCAAAAGGTGTTTCTAAATAGAAAATTGTATTGACGCTTGTAGCTGACACAATGGCGTCAAGGAAACACGTCATCGGGTCGTTTCACAAATTATGTATGATTTCCGCATTAAGTTATTTATAACGTAAAAGACAACGTGTCAGTTTGCTCGTTTGGCGTGTTTGTATTAATGACAATTTCGGCTGAAATCTGTTTTGCTTTTAGATTTCCACAGTATTTCTCCCTTTTGCCTGGTTTTATCGAGTCCGCTTCGGATTGCGTTCCCGGAAGTAATACGACGTTATGCCCCTGTCACATTTCGCCAGAGATATTCGCTAGAGATATTGGAGGGTTAATGCCAAGGTACTTGCAGAAGAAAACATCACCCTCTGGTGGCGGCGAATTGCATATAATATTGAGAGTTAGTGAAACAAATCATCTGAAAAGGCAAATTCTATAAATCATAACACTCTACAACAGCGCTTTTCTTCATGACGTGTTGTTTTCAGTGTAAGCCCTGTATCCTTAGTTAACACAGATCTCTGGCCGCATGAAGTTAAGGCTATTAGTAGCTTCTTGTTACACATCCCCCACGCTACTCCAACAAAAATGCATGATTTTAGTTCCAGTGTGCTTATTATTTTCCAGAATTAACTAGATCAGGGTTATCAAACCGGTTCCACGGAGGCCCGAGTGTCTCCAGGTTTTCGCTCTCACCTTGTACTTGACTGATTAATTAGGTCTCTCATTGGTTAGTTTCTACCCTCACCTGATTGTTTAGGTCTGAACTGGGAACCAATTTATAGGAAAAACCATAAACCTGCAGACACTCTGCCCTCTGTGGAACCGGTTTGACACCCCTGATCCTAGATCTTACCTGGGAATCTTGCCATTTGATCTGCTCTCACGGGTGAAAATAGAAGTCGATTGAAAGTGCTATTATATGTTTAATATCACTACTGTTGTATTTGGATAAAGCGTGTAACGTTAGCCACCCAAAGTGGGTGAAGGACACATTTAAATGAAAATGTATTTCCAAAAAGAGATCATACATCCTGGTCCACTATTCAACTCTTCACATATGTCCTTAGAAGAATTCATAGCAAGGGGGTGTAAGTGCTCTTTAAACTGTAATGTTGTTTTTGGAGCAGTTTCTGATACTGGGCTTTGGCTGGAGCACTCAAAGACATTCACAGACTTGCCATAAACATTTACTGCCTTAAATTAAAATGAATTGTTTACCTTAATGTTGTATGTTTTAAGCCATGTTGCTTTCTCAGGCTTCGCCTGCCTACCAGAATTAAAATGGGGATTGAGCAGCGAGTTAACAGCTATGTGGAAACTAAGTAAATAGCAAAGTGGGTACATTTCCACAAAACACCTGAAGCATTGATGTGCAGTGTCAACTTCTCCACTGTTTTGGTAATGTGGTACCCAGGGATGCCGACAGGAATCCTACGGCCCCACGACAAAATTGAACATTTAGGACCCAAACCACGTGACAAAAAAAATTATAAATAGCAATGATGTTGCTGTTCATAAAACAGGTCATAAACAATTATTGTAAACATGTTTTAGCTAGGAAGTACTATATACCAAGACTGACTAATAATTATATTTAAGCCAACCAAATGGGCCCCCCAGAGGCCTGGGCCCTGGTCGTTACCGGTTGTCTCCGTCATCGTCACTGGTGGTACCACACTGTAACAGCATGTAGCAAACCTGTTTAGATGCTGTTCAAGACTAAGGGGAGCCCATCTTGCTCATTGCAATATCTGCAAGGCTGCCCATGGCAACATCCTTTCACAGAACTGACCTTGAAATGCCTTCGGACAGAATTAATTAATTCAATTTTATTCAAATATTTTAACTGTATTTTATTGTTTACTTTCATATACAAAAAGATAAAATTGAAATAATCCTTTCTAGTTTTTTCCCCTCTAACAGTCAGGGTGTCGTTGTTTCACACTGGGCAAATACTACATTCATACTGGTTTATTCTGGCACCAAGTGCAAAGCAAGAAACAGCCACACCCCAAAAAAAACTAGGCAAATCTATTTCAAACTCTGGATACCGAGTTCTAAAATTACCACAGTAAAAAGGAACAATGATCCACTGCAAATAAAAGAACTATGTTACAATGATCGTTCAAAAAGTCCTCATGTCATTACAGCAATACAATGGATGTTGGATTTTTCCAGGGCATTTCGTATAAAACTTTTAAACATACTCTTCAATCCAAAAGAGGGGTTACAGCAACAAGCTCAAATCTCTGCATACATGTTGTCTTATACAGATTTTTTTTTAGTATATTTATGTTAAAATCAGTAGTACAAGCCATCTCTGTTCTACAATTTAGCTACAATAGTGAAACATAACGTACAACATTAACATTTCACATACGTATCCTGGTCTAGAAATATAACTTTTAAATAAGACCCCTTGACAAAACAATAAAGAACACCCCCCAACTCTATTTGCCGTATCCTTCTTTTGGTGGGTCTTGGAGAAGACAGTGAATCAATCCTGGCGGTGGAATAAATGTATTTTTTGTTTTGACTGGTTGAACACCTCCAATTGGGGGGGGGGGGGATGGGGGGGTATGCATTCTGTGTTAAGTTCTACCAACCAAAAAATCCCACCTTGTTTTAATGAAGTGAAAGAAACTGACACTGTATGGAAGAGTGGCGTTTTGAAGCGCAGCACAAGCTTCACTTACCTTGCAGCTACAAATACATTTTGGAAGTTTTTAGCATGTAGAAATTGGCATTCAGAAGCAGTAGTTCTCCCCCACTGGGAACTATCTTAATACTTTAAGAGGGGAAGTTGAATGCTTGGCCTCATGGCTCCCTGTACTGCTGTTTGACACCTGATCTGAACACTGATCTCTGAGAAAATTTTCTAATCAGACAGTCTCCCTGTGCGCAGTAAATAAGGTAGAAACACAAAAATGAGTACAAAAAATAAGAATGAGAAATTGATAACCAATTTAACATTAAAATGGTTATTAGCGTGGTAAGGGCTATTTGCTAAACATGATAACAAACCAACAGAAAGTTGTAGCTGTTTAAGAAATTCTCAGTCAGTAGCCATCCCCAGAAACAATATTTCAATAAAGCCAGATGAAATAGTGAGCTGTCAAACCAGTGTACACTAACAATATTAAGTGGGAAAGTAGCAGAGGAAGCACTTGAAAATGTTTTTCCATACAATACAATTTCTTTGCTGATTTGAGGTGGGATGGGAGGTTATTGGCAAGGAAACGTTTTTTTCACATTGTCAAGGGGTTCATCATACATATGTTACACCAGTACAAACGAGGTTTCCTTTTGGTATGATGAAAATGTACATCATTTTTCTGTAGCATTGATGACTTTCCAGCTAGCAACACTGTTTCACATGAGGTCTGAGGTAATTGGTTCCTGAAAAGCCTGGATCTAAGATTGCATCCAGAATTACAGCTGGTCGCTTTTTAAGAGTTATATATATAGCATATATAGCATATATAGCATATATATATATATATATATATATATATATATATATATATATATATATATATATATATATATATATATATATATATATATATATATATATATATATATATATATATATATATATATATATATATATAATATATATATTA
>JACXGJ010011293.1:0-20080 GCA_016801105.1 Esox niger | reverse complement strand
TTGCCCTGTCAACAAGATGTTCTCTATAGTTAATTGTTGGAAGAATCAAACATTCATTTTTTGTTATTTCTTTATCATGTTTAGTTATTTAAATATTCCATTAGGGCCCTAGATGTTGGAGAGGGTATGGGGGGGGGGGGGGGGGAGTAGGATTGGGGGGTGGGGGGGGGGTGACGATGGGGTGAAGAAATGGAAGGCCACTGCTTTGGATGCCACTTCAACACGGAAATCTTCCAAGGACCCGAATCACATTCTGCACGTGTTTCACACACACACACACACACACACACACACACACACACACACACACACTTTTGTTTTTAATATCCCTGTGTGGATATTATACGTTTCAGATTCCAATAACCCAATGCTAAGCCCAAACCTAAATAACCTGTGCCTAAACATAGTCCAGCCCTAATGAATGACCCTAAAAGTAACCCCAATTTTGGCACTAACTCAAAATGTAAACCTGACCTGCTAGGCTGAAAACAACCTTTGTCCCCAAGGGGATTCTGTCTGCCACAAATCCTGCAGACAAGTAGAAATCTCAGTACCAACACTGGAACCACCGCCAAGAAAGCAAAGATAATTCTGCCATTTTCCTAACTTCTGCTAAGGGTGTGGCCAATTGTGTTGTAGTAAAGCTATTGGTTGGCATTGCTCTCCAACCTACCATGACAGATGTGTTTATTATGCCTCTAATCTAATTTGATCATTGAATTAGAAGCGACCCTGTTGCAACGCCAAGCATGGTTGGTTTACACTATGCAGAAAAGGACTCAACATCAGTCATTTTGACCGGCTGTTATTGTTTCACATTTCTTAGTGCATTAGGGCTGAGCACGGGGGGCAGGTTGGCGCGCTGGAAAATGTATGTTACGGTTTTGCTCGTGACAAAAAATAAAGTTGTATGAACATGGTGTTTCATGGAAGCCAAAAAACAGTCCAACACGTTGGCCTACCAATGGCTTTAACATACAAGGAGGCCACCCATATTTAAATGTCTATAAGAAAAGCTATTTGGAAGGGAAAAAAAAGTGCATTCAAAACAATTTATATGCATAATCGCTCCAGTTAAAGGGTAAAGACATCAACTCTGACCTGAATGAGACTCCACATATTCACATTGTCACCAGATAAAATTAAACCATCCTTCAATGGAATGCTTCTTTGTTTGACCCTCAAGACAACAGTCATGTAGGCTCAGAGGCTGGTTATTAGCAAGTGACACAATTACCATGTCAACGGTC
Organism: Esox niger; assembly: GCA_016801105.1. NCBI lineage: Eukaryota > Metazoa > Chordata > Actinopteri > Esociformes > Esocidae > Esox > Esox niger. The sequence continues at coordinate 18,830 of JACXGJ010011293.1, read as the reverse complement.
TGCCTGAATATCCCCCAACACCTTTTGATGGGATGTGAGTGGGGAGCAAAAGAGGGGAGCCTCCTGTGGATAACCCCCACCCGTGCCCCTTTCACACACACCCACCCCTTACCACCCCCTACCCACACAGCCCCCCAGGCCAAGCTGTGGCCAGGCCCCTTCCTCAACAACAGGCCCTTATATTCTATTTATACCCAGACCCTAGGAGTGTCGCGCCAGCCATTTAAAAAATAAATAAAACCGTTGCATGAGGACAGACCAGAAGCCTATGTTGCTGAAATGTTAAAAAGCCGACCAACACAAGCGGAAGGAGAGAAAGCTTGATTTGCTGTTCAAAAAATCCACTGCAATTGGTTTGTAATTCCTGAGGAGTTGCATAACGTTTTTTCCTTTCAGTCCAAGAGGCCTAAAGCTCCCCCTCCCATTTACAGACCCATTTAATTCAACTAATAAGGTAGTCATTTATTTATGTCATTGCAAGAGCCTTTGAGGGTAACGGGATATGGTCCTAAATCTCCCCCTTGCCCTGATACCAAATGTCAGGATCTGCCAAGCTGAAAACAGGAAATCCCAACATCTGTCACCCCCCATAGGGACCTAAATTAATTAGCAAGGCTGACAAAGACAAGAGATCGCTTCCCAATAGGCATCAGATCAACACCTTAGTTTCACAACCAGTTGCCTCGCCTGGAACTCCATGCATTTTTAAGTGATGGCTAATGGATTTCGAAAGATGGATACATTCAGTGTAACAACACACATCGCCCACTCCTTAGTACAATATTTCAGATCATCAAATGTGTCCATTCAGCGCATTTCAATCTAGCCTATAAATAACAAGGACCTATTAGATTGGTAAGACGCCATCCCTTGCCCCGTTAGGAACTTTCGGAACTTTTATGCATGGTAAGCATTTTAAACCAGCCTGGGTCGGATACAGTCCAAAAGACAAAAAAACATCTGACAGGAATCGTTGGAAAAATAAACCACTGAAGTACATTGAGTTCTTTCAAACAACATATGATCCCTGCTACCACACGGATAATATAGTCACAATAGTTTGTGAAAACACGGCAATAATTGCTGAATTTAAAAAATGAAGACTTCAATGTCGATTTTTACACAATCTGTATTCAAAAAGTAAAACACGAAGTTGAAAATAACTAAATGGTACGGCACTTACCTGAGCATCTCAAACTTGGAGCCAAGACAATTGCCAGAAGAATTTTGAAAAGCTTGCTGAAAACACGACTATTTATCCTTGCCATGGTTCCACAAAGTGGACTCGAGCAATTTAATGAAACTTGACCTAGGAAAGTCTCATCCGAAACCCAATGCAGTACAGGTATATAAGCTGTTTTCTCAGTAGCTTGAATTTCTGCTGAGAAAACCACTCAGAAATCCAGAAAAAAAATCTGTATTTGGTCAACAGTTAAATGAATAAAAACTCAGGTGTGCAATAAATGAAACTCCTGTTTACTGGGGTTTCTCTTCAAAATAAAGGCAAATTTCATTCCGTGCGTCCGGGGGTACAGTGTCGAGTCACTCACTATTCTTCCCAACTGTTGGCCGAGATATCCTCGTTAAAAAATCTGCTTGACGTAGTATGGAACTCTTTCACGTGGAGAGATGCAGTTGTGAAAGGTATGTGGTTTGTGTTGTGGGTAAAGCGCCATCTACGGGCGAAAAATATGTATGACGCGCAGCATTTCTTGTGCGTGGTGTGCAATACATTTTTGGACAGGATAATTTATAGCACTTAAACATGTAAACAAACGCAGTTAGCAGCCTTCAGCGTTTCGACATTTACGGTTTCACACAACCATAATTTGTGACCACAAGGTACGAGTAGCTTACAAATTACATTGTTCGCACACTTGAAGAGTAATTATAACTATTTCCTTTCAAAATTAAACACAAAATAAAAAACACGTGACCCATTTCCCAATTTATTTAATTTAGAATCATAAAAATTCATAGCAGTTAGCAGCAACACAAAGGCACAAAATATACTGCATATATTAGGTGTTTCTGTAAATGAACCATTGAATATGTCTCTGGTACAAAAATGTGACACTTGCTCGTAGTTTAGTAGTTCAACATAACCGTCGCAATCAACAATTCAACGTGAATGAGATGGATGCGCATTTATAACAGTGCAAATATATTCATATTTTGTTTAAATCAGCATGTTACAAAAAATATCAACTTACATAAAATGACATATTGCAGTGTGTGCATTCAAATGTCAACTGCTGCACAATAATCATGTGACTGAACAGAAAAATTATATTTACGAAGAACTGTGAAACTTAAACACGGAGGTAAGTAACAAACAAATGTATTATGATTACAAATACCCCGAGTTAGAGAAAAATATTTATCTTTTCAAATCCCCAATGATAAATACTGTCATAGTAAGCTGACAAATCCATTCCAAGTGGGGCAGTTGATGACATGTGAGATAAAAATATTGCAAAGTTTAAAATCAATGACCAGGAGGCAAAAAATATGAATTTGTACACAAGCGAACTAAACATGAATTGGGGCATTTTATACAAAAAAAGAGTTGCAATAATATAAAACCTTTCCTTTTGGGAATACAATCTAACCTTTGGTCAAAAGACTGAAAGTCACAAAAGTAAAATGGAATAAAAATACGTTCATTTCTGGCATTACATGAAAAACAAAAAGTATCACATTACAGTAATAAAATGTTTTACTTAAATTATAAATCATTCTTGGTTTTAAATATTTATTGTTGATTAGATAAGACTTGCAACATTCAGGGCAGATGGTTTACCGCAAAAAAACTCAGCAAATGTAGCAAACACTCCAGAATGGGTGACAATGAGTCCCACATTTTACATGAATTTCCTGGTGAGAAGGTGAAAGTGGTCTGCCACTGGTCGCAATGGGGTGAAGAGGGAAACATAACAATATGGTTAAAGTTTAACAAATAAGTAGCTGCGAGGAGGATGACTTGGTTAAACAGGTTTGTCTGCCTTATAACTCATTGGCTCCTTGAGTTTGTGGATGGAAGCACGTGGACATGCCAAGACAGACCGTCCGAACCTTCGTCTCGATCAACGCCATCGACAGGCCCCTCTATGATTCCCGGGAATGACGGCCAACTCGGAGAACTTAGAATTCCGGGTCTGGTTTGTCCAGAGCCTGGGATCATTTGAGAATAGACAGAGCTGCATCTCTGATACAGGATGCAGCTCTGTCAATGTCCTCTTTTGTCTGCTCAACGGTAACCACCACCCGGATCCTGCGGAGATAGTGGGCCGTCAAAACGTACACAGTAATGGCATGGTTAATGTCATCCTACAATAGCTGTTTTCTTTGTAGAAGATTGTCCCATTTGGTTAGATAATTTATATAGCCAGCACAGAGATATTTAACCTTCTCAGTGACCCCCAGCTGTTCCATATATTTGATGTACTCCAGAGCAAGCACACCTGGTTAGACTTGTCAGTTAACCAACAAGGCCCTGAGTAGTGAATCAGTCGCCTCTGTTGAGAGGTACAACAAAATTGCTAAACATCTTTGGGTCCCTAAACTGAGGGTCGAATACCCCTGAGCTAAAATAACCAACAGTTAAAGCGTACAGATGCTAAGCCGTTTAAAACAAACGCTGCTAGCGCTTTTCAACAGCATTAGTCATCTTTCCATGCTAAGACAAATTCCAGTAGATAATGAATTTGTTGAACGATAACGACGTCATCAAATGTTTATTCTTTTCACTTACGAAGGCGGAGGGAGAAACCGTTCCTCTTTGTCCAGGTACCGAGCTAGCGTGAGCGCGATCTGTTTCTCCAGACACTTGCCAAAATAGAACATGATAACCATTAAAACAAACCCCATGCATTTACAGTTCATCTGTCTAACAGTATACACAGTATTCATGGTTTAATATAAACATGAAATAAAAACTTAGCTCATTAAGAAACTACTGTTCTAAAATATTTCAGACAAATTTGGATGTCTTACGTAATCTACGATCCGGCGAAGCATCCTCACATCCGTTTCTCTTGATCCAGAGCTGCTCTCCAGTTGTAGATGAAGGGCAGGGGCGTAAGATTCTCCCACTACCTTTACACCGGGAGTCCTGCGAAACAGAGATTATCTCAACGTGAAATTAGACCAAATAGAGAATTCACAAGAGGTCTGCAGTGGACAACACTTTCACCAAATCACGCAGCGAAAATTCAAAATGCCGAATGGTCCTTTTAGGGATACTTCAGCGTCTAAAATAAATCACAACTTTGAAAGGAATACTGTCTTGCAGTCTTCCATTCCCCTGAGAAGCAAACACTAAATTCAGAATATCCATTGTATATAGAGTTTGAAGGACTCTCCCTACAGACTTCTGAGAACTCAGCAACCCTGTGATCATAACTCTAAACACAATTCCCAAGTCCCATCGCCACAGTTTTCAGTTTTGGGAAGCTATTTACAAGGAAAGGAGGTGCTCTGTATATAGTGCTATCCCACAGAGTCCTTTGTTAACCTCCCAGTACTTGGTGTCATATATTAACTTCTTATTCCATTCCTTTGAAACATAACAGATTCTGTGCTCTGATGTACAACCGAGTCCCCACAGTACGGCAACAGCCAATGTAAGCAGGCTGGACCTGGAAACAAGGCTTGATCCCTGATCTAGAAGGAGGTCTCTTATGATATATCCCATTTCCAGACAAGGGGAAGAGACGCTCAGCAGACACCATGGAATCTCAACATTTGCACAGACTGAATCCTCCGCTAGACACTTCAAGATACGCAAGAGGCTGTCATAGCTTTGTTTTCAGCACAACACTCATGGAAGGCCATGGGATCCCACAGAGGCAAACACTGAGATACGCCAGTGTGACACTGAGATACGCCAGTGTGAGAGCGGGATTTTTTAAATTGTGTATTATAGGCCGGTTGGTCTGATTCCTGATTGGCTGGAAGCATTGGTGTATGAGAAAGCCGAGGGGCACCAGCGTTGTTAGTACTTTGGACCAAAAGGTGGCGTGCGCAGTAACAGTAACAGTCAGTTAACAGACACATGTCCTGCGTGTTATATTAAACTAAAATCAACAGTAATTTCCTCACCATTTTCTTTTTATTATTTGACTTTTATAAATAATCAAAACCACTAAATTTCACGTTGGAATTTTATGGCTCACTGAGGTATGACTTTGATTCTACTCATAGATTAAGGCAATATGAACAACATATTAAACAATCAGCCCAAAATGGGAGGTAAAAAATAAAACAATTTGCGAAAGCCAGAATGCATTTTTAGCCTTAACAGACTTAACTTACCCTTGCAGAGCTTTGTGGACCTGTTTGCACTTTTCCCTCAGGACAGAGAAAATGTCTACAACACAAAAAGAGGGAACCGTTCAGTGACCGGGGTATTTTTCTTTCTCAGATTGAAGCACCAGGCGGGCCAAGCTCCTGCTGGCGTAGAGTAATTGGTTTACCTTGGCTAGCGCGTGGAGGGCGGCTTTTCGTCAGGGAGTGAAACTGGGGTTTGCTCCACAGTGCACTAAAACACTGGGAGACACGCTTGAAAGCACAAGTGTGCACATAAGCACACTGAGCACGCACGCACACACGCACGCACGCACGGTCGTTTTACTCCACTGACGAAGACCTTGTATTCCCTTTCAAATTCTCTTTTCCTCAAGACCTGACCGAAATCCCATTCCTGACATCTCAACGTAACCTAGGTTTACTTAATTGGTCTGTATTTTTTTATTGGTTCCCAGCCAAATCTCCTTGTTTGTACATACACCTGCCCTTCTGGGACACATCCTTAACGGCAAATTGTATCCAGATTGTGAACGGCCGTGACCGAGGTCAGAAATTGACCGTGTTTCCGTTAAATTTAGGACAGTGGAAGAAGGTCGGAAGTGATCAATAATACAACGCATATGAAAACGACAAAATCCAGATTCTAATAATTAAATTGGGGCGATAGGGATAATTTGATAGTGCCGGATATGACATGAATGAGGAAGATTCCTTGTTAAATGTGTGTGTGTCCACCTGGGTCTTCCTCCATGATGTTCAGAGCTTCTATGGCGGCAGCAGCCAGCATGGGGGGAAGCGAGGCAGAGAAACAGTATCCTTGACCTGACAGACGCTGAGGAGCACAAAATGCACAAGGGGTCAGGAGGCATTTAAGTTGATCACATTCAATAAATTGACACATATTTCGAAAAAACTTGTTTTGGCTTTGTCAGTATTCTGGTGTTGCGTGTAGATCAATGGCAACATATTGGTGGTCTGAAATACTTCCTGAGAGAATTGTAGCTATAGCCAGCAGACCAGCTTCAAAACATTGTGCATTAATAATCTGTCTAAAGTATGACAACTTTATGAAAGAAGTTAATATTGAAAGGTTAGATGTTCCAACAAGACTTTCAGTGCTGAAGTCTTCGCAAGGACATAACAAATATACAGCGCACACCATTGTATACAAACATAAACAAGTTCTCTCTATCAAAGCAGATCTGTACAAAAAAATTCAAGTGATCACTTAAAGCATGTTTGGTCTGAGCTTGTTGGTTGTGTTTGCATGCAAGAAACAGTTAGGGGATCAAAACCAGCTTAAACAGGAGCCCTTTTACCCAACATGTAAAAAGCTGATAATCAATACCTGATGATCAATGACAAATGACCTCCCACAGCAGAAGCCACCTATGGATGCCACCGCGTTCTCCATGTTGGCACTAATAAGGTCAATATCGTCAATCTGAAAGTGACAAACAGGAAACCAGACATAGGTTCAGTGACAGCGTGAGCTGGGGGGACATCTGGCCCATGTAAATATGGACAAAGTAAACAGAAATGTCCAGGTCCTGTGAAACCAAATACAGATTTTTTTTTAGAACTGGTCCACATCGCTCCAGGTTTATGAACCAGGTAAGCAAATAAATTGTGAGAAAGCCATCAGGCCCTTCCCTTAAGATTTGCGCCTTAATGAACATGATCCCACCCACTACTTCAGAAGAGGGTCGCAGGGTGTGGGGTTCTACTCACGTTGACCCCAAAATGTTCCGTGACCCCCCGGCCATGCTCTCCCAGCACCCCGAATGACATGCTTTCTTCCAGGAAAATACGGACCTTGTACTTGTACTTCAGCTTCACCTGGCAGCCGATAGAAATGTAAGATGAAGGAGATGTTTGTCAACTCTATTCTGTTATAACTAGCAAAAAACCTGTCCTATATTCTCAGGTGATTAATGTATCGTTGTTACAACTGAATCTTCAATAAAACATTTATTTGTATTCTTTATATTAAACATCTTAAATGAGCAACATCGTTATGAAATATCACACACCCATGACCACACCCATGACCACACCCATGACCACACCCATGACAATCAAGAACTGGTCAGCTAAACCTAATAGTCCTTGTCACAAGGTAAGATTTTTAATGGACATTTCTGTGTGTCTTACCAGATCCGGAAGGGGACAGACATCTGCAGTGTTTATAAACAGCCCCTCAACCACTATGAACCTCCTGGTCACTCGGGCCTTCCGAGGATTCTACAGTGGAGAGGAGAGACCAGCTGGATGATGTTGACAGAAAAATGAATGCATTCCACACCAACACGTTGCATCCCAATATGCATTACACACACGTCCTCCCTTAAAGCATTCCTACTCCTTTAAATCCATGACTGAGGGAGGACCTGATTTGAATTTCCTTGATTCTTCACGTCCTCTCTCCTCGCCGCCCTCTTCAAAACCCATCTGATCATAAGGTCAGGGGACCCTCCCCTTGGTTTGAGGAGTTGAGGAGAGAGGATGCAAGGATCCCAGGGAACGCAACGGAGTCTTTCACAGAGCACTCATGTTAACACTTAAAAAAACACTGTGAAGCAGAGGTCGGTTGTCAGCACTGACACAAAATGGCGTCAGACCTGATCACACTAACCTTCTGATCCTCAATCTCCTGCTCTTTGAGCAGTCTCTCCAGATCTTCCATATCGTTGTGTTTAAAGTACTTGATGAAACTGCGCGAGGCTTGGAGACCCTTTTGTATGGAGAAACATGCCGCTTCGTCCCTGTAAACATAATACATTTAAATAATAAAAAAATGCTTGTTGGAGCCTTAATTCAAACAGGACTATATGGCTCGTTTAAAGAAGAGGGAGAGAACACTTACACAAACACAATGTCACCTCTCTTGGAGTAGGCAGGTATTGCGCTCGCTATCGTGGCAAATCCATAGGAGTAGATGATGGCCTCCTCTGTTCTCATGAACTTAGCCAAACGATCCTCTAACTCCAAATGGACATCTGAAATTGTTTACCATTCAAAAATAATAATTTCAGCTACGTAGGAGGCGACTGAAACAAGAAACTGACATACCGACATGCCTCTAGTCAACATTGTGTGTCAGTTTGTCCCCATTTGAGAAATGCATCTGTTTGGAAGTTCTGAAAAAGAGGACAGCTGAGCTGCGGTTCAAATGTGTCTTGGTTACTCACCAAACGTTCCATAGAAACCTCTCGGGCCACAGGTGCCGACACCATATTTCTTTAGGGAAGCCAATGCCTTTTGCTTTCAGAGAAGGATGATAATAAAATTACTGACTTTTTATACACAAATCAAGAAATGTGAGTATGAAGAATTGCACTGTGCCAATATTTAATGAAAAATGTATTGCATCAGAATGGCTAATAGTTTAGATAATAAAATAAAAAGATGTGCTTATTTTCATGATAGTACCAACCTTTACTCGCTCATTGTCAAGGAGACCCAAGAAGTTAAAAGAAGCAAAGTTAATGCACTGTTTGCCATTCACAACAATGTTGTGGCTTGGTGGCCTGTAAAATAAAACAATGCCATTAGCTGAAAACAAATAAAGGTTCACAAAATATCCAAATGCAGTCTCTGAGACAGGGGGGATGTTGAGACGCTGTGTAAAATGTAAATAAAACAGAATGCAACTATGTGCAAACCATTTAAACCCTATATTCAATAGAAAATAGCACAAAGACAACATATAAAATGTTGAAACTGATAAATGTTATTGTTTCTTGAAAAAATATGCCCACTTTGATGTCAGCAACATTTAACAAAAGTTGGGACCGAGGCAACAAAAGACTGGAAAAGTTGTGTACTGCTAAAAAACGAAACCTCGTAAAATATCACACAACTATTTAGGCCAGTTGGCAACAGGTCAGTGATGCAACACAGTGGTAAACATGACCCTTCCAAAAACAACAACTTTTCTCAGTTTCCAAATTTTATTTTCGCTTATAATTTTCTATGGAATACAGGGATAAATGATTTGCACATCATTGCATTCTGTTTTTATTAGCATTTTACGAAGAGACCCAAATTATTTGGAAACAAGGTTGTGGAACGATAGTGCTGAGGTAATGTTTAGTAGACAGAAAACACAACTGTAGAAAAACAAACACTGTCACAGAAGGTTTGAGTACGGTGAGCCCAATTGAATGTGACCAAGGTACTAATTTCACTATATGGTCTGGAAGTTCAAAGCAAAGCTAAACATCTGGTAGAAAACTTAAAAAGACGTTACAGTGGATGGGTGATCTTTCATTGCACTTCAAAACAGCCAAGAAATTACTTTTAGCTTACCCAGAGACAATGTCATAATTCAGAGAAGGATGGTCTTTGGAAACAGGAGGGACAAGGGGCTCTGGCTGCCATTCTTCAATCAAGTCCTCTTTTTCCTGTTACAGACAAACACTACAGACGTAAGACCTGGTGCCAGAAACAGTTTTCATATAGAATTTCCACACAGAATATCATGCGGTCCCGGGTGCGGTCAACCGTCTTCGTTCACCTTTTCTGTGAGGTCTGAACGCTCCTGAAGTTTATAGGTCTTTGAAAACAGGAGTCTGACGATCCACAAGATGAGGATGCCCTCCAGGATCAGATGGTAAGCAGGCGCCTGAGGAGAGAAATTGGCACATTCTAGGACCATTTTAAAACTCACTTTTTCCAAGTGCCGGTGTTGGAACGCAACAATGTTGGTTTTAAACACCACAGTCACAAAAGATTACTCCCAGCCAAAATACTTGGTTTAACTGGAGCAGCTGTGACTTTTCCAGATCTTGACCCTACTGGGTTCAACTGTTGCCTCAGTTCGTTGCTGCTAGAAGACAACTAGCTCTCACCGGAAAACGGTAATCATGCTTATCAACCCCAGAATGATAACAGTATTTAATAGGGATGTTTTAAACCTTTTCTTGCCCAGGGACTTCCACCCAGGCCATCACTCAAACCAGGGACTGCTAAGTCATTTAGCAGATGCTCCTATTCAAAATGACTTACTGTAGTGAGTGAGCATACATGTTCATACTATTTCATACTGATCCATCAAATCACTCTGTTTACAAGCATTTAAAGACAACAGAATTTTACTGAATACTTGTATTTGTTTAACACTGTGGACTCAATTTTAACATCTTGTTTTTTTATATATTTCTATTTCAAATTTTCTCTCCATGGATTTCCCCATCTTCAAGGGTTAGCCAAACATAAAAAAGCATATCTTATTTTTTGGATCAACCAATATATTGGGGAGAGCTAGACGAGAACTCCCTTCAATATCTTTACGGACACCTGAGATCTTGGGAAACCCTGGTCTAAACGTCCCTCTAATTTTCCCTCAAACCATGAAAAATGAATTTTTTTGTGTAGCCTACTAAAAAACGACTAAAGGTGATCTACTAAATGCTAGCTAACATATTCCAATAAAACCGGTTAGGTACTAACTTATGTAACACTCTTAATGTCATTATTCATCTATATCTAGGGGTCTTCATCACCAAGACCAACTGTCATGATACAATCTCAACACTCAAATCTTAAGTTCTCTTATGATCAATGAAATTGGAACTAACTTTACATAAAAACTTTCAGATTGATCAATTGAAGGAAAATTGTGTATGAAAATAAATTATGGATGTTTCGCAGCGGATGCATTGGAAACCGTTTGTAAACTAAGTTTGTGCGTTGTGTTATAAAAGGAACACAGCCCACTTCCTATTCATCTCAAGAAACGCCTTTGCAGGAGTTTCACAACGGTTGGCCAATACTTCGGTGTGCCCTCCTGACACGAAAGACTATTTGCTAAAATGTCCTGTCAATCATGTCTGAAAATATGAACAACACTTCCTGAACTACAGGGAGTTCATCGTTAATCTCTTTTTACAGGGAATAAAATACAAACAACATAAGAGACTATGTTTTGTCAAGTAGCGGAACAGAATATTTACACATCTTCAAACTAAAAGCATTTAAATACCAATAAATTACCTCGTAGAGTGCTTGTACCATCTCTACTAACACCCACTGTTGCCCCGACGCCATCTTGGTTACGTGATCACATGCTCAACGTCATCATCGATAAAATGAATATGTCGGCGCCCTCTAGCGAGGGTTTAGTAGAAAACAGTTGGGAATCAGAGCATACCGCAACCCCGGTCCTCGAGATCCCCCAACAGTACATTTATTTTATTGTAGCCCGATGTCAAACACACCTGATTCAAGTGGTCACCTAAAAATCCGGTCCTCATTCTGTCGAACTGTTGATGCTAGTCCAGGCAACAACCAAAATGTGTGTTGTTTGGGATACTCGCAAACCGAAGTTGGGAACCACTGTTCTACTCTGATATTATTTTCCCAAATAAGCATTACAGTTTCCTGAAGAAATGTTGTAAAAACAGAAAATACTAAATCATTTCAATTCCTAGGGACCATTATCTTCCACAACATCAGATGGGAGGACCTCAGCATTCCCCAAAAACACACTCAAGCGGCTGAACAATTTGCAGCAGATGGAGACGACAAAGAAACTCCCAGCCAATCCTGATCGGATTTTAGGAAACAATCGTGGAGTCCATCATTAACTCCTCAATCGCCGTCTGGTTTGGGTCATGTCTGCCCAGAGCCGGGATGACCGGCAATGTATTGTCTGGTCCACAGAAAGGGTCATCGACCTGGCCATCTGTCCTGCCTGACCCTGGGTCATGAAGAGGCGTGCAGGCAAAAACACCCCAGTCACAATGTCGTTCTGAAGACCCTCTTCCAGCCAGTGCAGGGCAGGCAGGCGGTGCATGTTGATCAAGACCCCAAACATCCTGCCCCCTAAACATGTTATTTCTCTGTCCCAAGGCCCCTAAGCGCATTAAGACACCAAAACGTAACATATCCACTCCACCTTCCAATTGTATATTACCTTTGTGTAGATTTAAATTTAGTCCCTGTATACTGCACCATAAATTAAATCAGCAGTTAAAGCAGATTCTGACCGATTCTGGTTCCACACTGAATGTTTAAAAAGTTATTGACTCAATATCCTGGTAGCAACGCACAGCAGGGCTCTTTATTTGGAAGGTGGATTATGATGGAAATAACATTTGACACAGGACTGGCTTTCTCTTGTTACAAATCAGAGGGAATAGTTTTTGATTGCACTAAACTGAACACAAGTAGAACTAAAGTGAAGCAGGAGCAACAATCTTAATTGTATGGGAAGTTGATTAAAGCCATGTTTACAGACGTCTGTGACAAATGGTAATGACATGTTTAAACAAAGCCTTGGTTTAAGAAAATAGTGATGACACATGACTTTTTTGCTTGCATGCTTGTTTACTGTGACTGAGCTTGATTGAGGCCAGATATAAGATGTACAATTCTCAATCAAAAACAGATGTTTCCACCATGTGATTATAAACCTCAAGGCAGGATATATTTGCAAGCTTCTCCGTTTCCTGAAAATCAAACTGTCATAGCTATGGCTCTTGGGGTGGATCTTGTAGTTTGTTGCCAGGAGTAGCCTATTACAGACTGCACCCCAGAGAGTTTCTTCCCCAGTGAGCAATTAGAATGAGTTATAATAGTAGACGGTTTAAAATTCACGGTAACCTTGAATTGTTGTAGGCAACTATTACTGTTCAGAGCACGCTAGTTTCTAATAGAAAATTATAGATACTGATAACACATATTACATACAAAACGGAGCTTCAAACAACTAAATTCCAGTACAAAAACATGTGTGCCTTTGTAGCCGTAAGCGAAACCACACAGAACTGGTAAGTACTGTGACTGGATTACCTATCAACCAGTCAATAGTGCTGCATGAGTGTTTCGAAGTTGGTTGAAACTCACTCTACTGGTCGCGTCCGACCACAGTTGTTAACCCTCACAATAAATATTAACATTTTCCCGAGCTTAATCTCACTCTCCTAACCTGTTACATCTTTACATATTAAGTGGTATTTAATATTACCTATCACATAAAGTATCCACACCTAACACGTTAGCCATCAGTGGCATTAATCTACCGGCATCACCAGACTTAACTTAAACTGGGCGCGGCATGTGCGAACCGATTTCAGTGTCCCTGGTTCAGTTCAATAACAAATACCAAACACTAGAGGACAGTGTTGCACACAGAAGGGAATAAGGTTGCTGGTTGTGCAGGACTAGTTAATAATCTGCATTTCTGCTGTCACGCGGTTTCATTCATATTCAGACAGTGAGCTATAGATACCTAGACTCCCCTTCCACAAGTACCATTGAGAACCAAAGGAATGCAAATAATTTTGAAGTGACGATGTTAAAAGACAATTCTGTAGGTTCCATGTCCAAATACATTTGGTTCTTAGTGCCAGTTAAAAGAAGGTCTCACTTCAGAATGGGAGGATGCTTAACCGAAAAGACTGAAGGGAACCATGAGTCCTTTTGTTGTAAATGACACTATGTAGCCCAGTTGGTAGCGCTAAAAATGCCAGTTGTGGGTTCAATTCTCTTAGGTCAGTACGAAAATGCATGAATGCCCTGCTGTAAGTTGTTTTGGTGTCTGGTAAATGAGTGTCTGGTAAATTACTGAAATATAATTGTATTCTAAACTGTGCCTCTTCATTTGTATTGTCTATTTATATTTATAATGTAAAATGCACATTAACTTATAATACAAATGAAAAGTTTTGAGTTACTGCAAATAAAATTGTTCACATTAGTATACATCTACATTGTAGTCAGTCACTGACACTCTTATCCAAGGCAATTTACCTATCATAACAACGTAATTTATCTTAAAATAGATGAGACCTTCACATTATAGCAAGGAAACTATACTTAATAAAGTTGCTAGGAATTGTATAATTTCATACCAGAGCTTTCGTCAAAATAGCACAAACACAGCTAAGTGTGCTGCCGCATTACAGGAAAATGTACCTGCTTTGACAATGATCTCCAGCTGTCTTAATGTCGAAAGCGTAAGTTGCTTTTTGATAAAAATCTGTTAATGTGAAAACAAACACTTCCCTTTTTTGTTTCTACTTCTAAACCATTCCACAAGAACTAGAATACTTTTTTTGGAGAAAAGAGAAAATCTTTACTTTGTCAACATTTTAAAGGAGATATAAGAGAGTGATTCAAAAAAATCTTGTAAGTCTCTTGGTTTTTCACAATTTTATCATACCATAACTAGTAACAATTTACACATCTTTTGCAGTCTTCACATTTTACTACAATTTATTTGTTATACCTTTGAAAACAACTTCCTCCATATTTTTTAAGTGAAAAGAATCCTTAACCATTACAGCTATAAATAATTTGAAACAAAAGTTCAGTGCAACATCCATAGTTCACATCAGAATTGCTTGAGCCCATTAAAACTGGTCAGGAACCACTGATGGATAGCAATATTCAAACATTTAAGAGAGTCAAGAGAATGGAGACTGGACTATTAAGAAAAATTCTAAACCACTGAAAGACATTCTGGTGTTCAAATGTAGCAGTTGTACTGAAGAAATAAAACTATATAACGAAGCAGGTTTTCCTCAATATATCTGAGTCATTTCGTAAACTCTTATCCAGAGCAAACAATTTAGGGGTAGCTGTCAAACTCACTTACTTCCATTGACAGAGAACTCACAGGCAAAATCCAGGCATGGTTCTGCCACCAAAATACCTGAAAAGAAGTGACCAGGAGCAACATCCACTCTAAATTACAGCCATTTATGGCGATATGACAAGGAGGAACCTTGGGTTCCCTCTTTTTGCCTGCATAACTTATAGCCTGAATTAAGACAGATCCTCTTTTTTTGTAACGTATGTGATTTACAGCAATAAGATGTAATGTATACATGTAGTATACTTGTATAGAATGAATCGGCAGGGACTACAGAATTTGACAGACTGAATAAATAAATATACAAGGAGCAACACTCATGCCTGAAGGATAATTAGGTGTGTTATCTACTTTTACTCACAGTCAATAGTAAGCCTGTTTGTCTATTATTGACTGTCTATTGACAACAAAGTGTCAGTCTCTTCCAAGTACAAACAAAACAATATTTTAACCCTGTACCATTTCTTGACAGATCCTGCAGTAAATAAAATAAACAATTAAAATAAATCCTCTAAACATTCCAATAACCACTAACTTATTATTCTTAGTGACCAAAAATGACTCCTGTGCCTGAACTACTGCTGGCACCTCTGGAAGAGCTAGCTGAAGGAGATTTGAAGACTTTTAAATGGCACCTGAACCAAAACTTGCTTGAAGGCTTTCCTCTCATCCCTGTGAGCCAGCTGGAGAATGCAGACAGACTGGACATTATGAAGAAGATTGTGGAGACCTATGGTTCTGGGGGTGCTTTGAAGAGCTCACAGGAGATTCTGAAGAAGATGAGCCAGAACCAACCGGCTGAAAAAAATAGGTGTGAAGTGCCTGAGACAACAGAACCAGAAGGTCGGTGGTCTATAAACATTACAAAGAGGATAAGAGGACAATGATTTCACAGGTAGAAATGCATAGCAAGTAATAAAAGAAAAACAACATTTAACTCATCGTTTTATTTGCTTGCTAGAAATGCTGAATTATTTGCTTGCTAGCCCAAATGTTTTCATATTCATAAACAGCGAACAAAACCCACTGGTCAAACACAACAGTATTGTCAAACTCTTGACATGGTGAAAACAGCAATCAATCAATTACTTATTCAAGAATGCAGAAGACCAGGCCTTACATAGTGAGAATGGACATACGGACCTTTCGCTCGAGTCCAATCAGATCCTTTTTAAGGCCCACTGACACAGTAAAGAAAAACACACATACCAACGAGAAAACTATACCAACATGCAACAGTTTGAAACAAACCCTAACCCAAGCACCTCAGTTATTGGAATGAACCATGTTGCATATAGATTTTTATTCAGGATAGTTGAATTAAAACATTCCTTTAAATCACAGTATAAGCAACTGCTACCAAATTGAGAAATTCAGAGAATTACATTGTATCCAAAGGTTGTCATTCTGTGGCATCACAGAGGAAGACTGTTGCTCTGGTTTTTAGATCTGAGGTCAAACCCCTCCCATCAGATAGATCTGGACCTGAGCTCCAATCACCCAGGAGAAACAGGCACAAAGTTGCTCCCTGCTGAGCTGAGTGATCTGATACATGAATTCCAAATACTCAGATAAAAATGTAATCTTTGAATTTTTACTGTGAATGATGAAATAATAGAAATATTACGACAGCTTTATATTCAGTGTTCATGCCGGGGGAGAAGGCTGGTTGTTTAGAAGATGTAAGTTATGCTGACAGTTTTGGTCAATGGATTAAGAAACAGTACAGTGAACATTACAATTGAAATATTCTTGTCCTGGCTTCCCCCAGTATATTGGTATGATCTCACCCAGAACCCAGACACAGCAAATTCTTTCCTCTCTCTGTCTGCAGGGAACAGAAAGGCGTCACGCGGGAAAATATGTCAGCCATACGCTAATCACCCGGAATGGAACTCCCACTGGCCCCAGGCGCTGTGCAGAGTGTCTGCCTGGACGTTGCTACTGGGAAGTAGAATGGAGTGGGAAAGGAGTGACATACAGAACATTCAATACAACACATAAGAGACGTTTTGAAGCCGACGAAAAGTCCTGGAGCACAGAATGCGGCGGTAACCATTTCGCCATCTGGCATAGTAACGGGAGAATGGATTTACCTGTTTCCTCTGTCTCCCAATCCAATAGAGTGGGAGTGTATCTGGAACAGCTGGCCAGCACTCTGTTATTCCACAACATCTCCCCTGAAACAATGATCCACCTGTACCCGTTCAACTGCACATTTGCAGAGCCCCTTAACACCGGGATTGGGGTTCCTTCCATTTCTTCAGTGACCCTGTGTAAAGCAGATACCAAAGACTTAGAAGCAACTCAACCATAAATAGCATGTGGTCAGACTCGAATCAGTCCTGCGGCAGTTCGATATATAGTGTTGTGGTTTTTTAATCATTTATTTATCTGTCTAGAAGGAAGGAAACCTAAAAGAAGAATGATAGGACCTTTGTAACTCCAGTTCAATGAGTGGAGCTTCGACCTCTGAGGCTTCGCTTCTATTGTCAACAAATTACGCCACTTGTGGCACCTGCCCAATGGCTATATGAGAGGCACACCCCCCGCTCTGACTAAACATGATAATTGAACTTTGTACGTGGAAACACCATATCAGTATGATAAGTTCTCATTGAAAGTATGATACTAAAAAAGTTAATAAAGTGTGTAGGCTCCAAATCCTCACTCAATTCATTTTTTGTCCAGGCATGTGTCCTTGTTGCCCTTAACATTTTTGTTACCCCTAAAATTACGAAATTCCAAGCCTGGTTGTTTGCCAGTTCTGGTCCTCGGGCTCAGCTTTCTTCCAGGAGAAACTGTAGCGGGTGAGGTCGACTGAGGACAGGGAGAGCCCGGAGTGTGACGGCGCTGACCCAATGGGAGGCCGGTCCACCTGATCCACATCGTTCCTGAAGAGTCTGACGATTCAAGTCAAAACACAGGACTCTCACGCAGTTGCACGTTCACAGTGTTTTGGAATAAACAGTCATTTCCTGTAGGTTATGGCAGGACAGAAACGTCAGGCGTTGAGGCATAAACATGGGATCATGTAGCAGCCTATCATTTAATGTGCTCTGTCAATATTCCTGTTCTGTCAATGTTCATCTAGTTTGCACACCTGTGAGCTGGGCCGAGAACTACTTTCATGTCTATTTTGTTAACAACCACAGCCGTTTAATGATATAGACAATGAAGGAAAATGTTGACAAGATTGGACAAAGAATATGTGAGCATCAGTCTTTATGGGAGGCCATGAGGTAACCAAACAAATTCACAAGACAAATTGAGGGTTCACCTGTATGTGTGTGACTGGTGGATGCCAGGGGTAAAACCTGTATGTAGGTGAATGGGGGAGTTATGCCTGTATGTAGGTGAATGGGGGGAGTTATGCCTGTATGTAGGTGAATGGGGGGAGTTATGCCTGTATGTAGGTGAATGGGGGAGTTATGCCTGTATGTAGGTGAATGGGGGAGTTATGCCTGTATGTAGGTGAATGGGGGGAGTTATGCCTGTATGTAGGTGAATGGGGGTTTACACCTGTATGTAGGTGAATGGGGGGTTACACCTGTATGCAGGTGAATGGTGGTTAACACCTGTATGCAGGTGAATGGGGGTTTACACCTGTATGTAAGTGAATGGGGGTTTACACCTGTATGTAGGTGAATAGGGGTTTACACCTGTATGTAAGTGAATGGGGGTTTACACCTGTATGTAGATGAATGGGGGTTTACACCTGTATGTTAGTGAATGGGGGTTTACACCTGTATGTTAGTGAATGGGGGTTTACACCTGTATGTAGGTGAATGGGGGTTTACACCTGTATGTAGATGAATGGGGGTTTACACCTGTATGTTAGTGAATAGGGGTTTACACCTGTATGTAGGTGAATGGGGGTTACACCTGTATGCAGGTGAATGGGGGTTACACCTGTATG
>JACXGJ010011292.1:0-20085 GCA_016801105.1 Esox niger | reverse complement strand
TGTCTGCCCTTACGTCTGTCTGCCCTTACGTCTGTCTGCCCTTACGTCTGCCTGCCCTTGTGTCTGTCTGCCCTTACGTCTCTCTGCCCTTACGTCTGTCTGCCCTTACGTCTGTCTGCCCTTGTGTCTGTCTGCCCTTGTGTCTGTCTGCCCTTATGTCTGTCTGCCCTTACGTCTGTCTGCCCTTATGTCTACCTGCCCTTACGTCTGTCTGCCCTTATGTCTGCTTGCCCTTAAGTCTGTCCCCATGTCTGAGAGGGCTGTGGTGAAGCTGCAAGACGACATATCAGACACACCTTCCTCTCCTCTTCATCCACTTCTCTCTTCACCCTATAAACTCTTCATACACTCCTCTCTTCATACACTCCTCTCTTCATACACTTTTCTCTTCATACACTCCTCTCTTCACCCTATAAACTCTTCATACACTCCTCTCTTCATACACTCCTCTCTTCATACACTCCTCTCTTCATACACTCCTCTCTTCATACACTCCTCTCTTCACACACTTCTCTCTTCATACACTCCTCTCTTCATACACTCCCCTCTTCACCCTATACACTCTTCATCCACTTCTCTCTTCACCCTATACTCTCTTCATCCACTTCTCTCTTCACCCTATACACTCTTCATCCACTTCTCTCTTCACCCTATACTCTCTTCATCCACTTCTCTCTTCACCCTATACTCTCTTCATCCACTTCTCTCTTCATCCTATACTCTCTTCATCCACTTCTCTCTTCATCCACTTCTCTCTTCATCCTATACACTCTTCATCCACTTCTCTCTTCACCCTATACTCTCTTCATCCACTTCTCTCTTCATCCTATACTCTCTTCATCCACTTCTCTCTTCACCCTTTTCTGCCTTGCTAATGTTTTCCTGGTAATGACCAAACCTTGACTTGTGAATTTCAGTACTTTTTCTAATTATGAATCTATTTCCAGACTCTGTAAGCTCATTGAACAAATACATTAATCTTCTACATATCCACCTCCTTTGGGATAATTCCTTTAGTTTCTGTATTTGAAGCAGAATAAAGCCGCTCATTATCTAAGTGCCAGTAATAACTGCAGATGGATGGCACCTAATAAGACTACAGGATGTAAATATATTTCTGCTTTAGTCACTTTGTACGTAAGTGTGTGTTTGTGTTTATGAAGCCTGGGTGACACCTGTTCATTAGGCAGGGTGATCCAGTGATGGGGGCTGCTGAGGTTCAAGTAACTGATAGAAGCTGTCTCACGCTGATCCTCAGTATAATTTTCACTTCAATTAAAAATGTTCCCAGGTAGCCTCGATAATCACGGCAGACACACCTACAGCAGTGAATTAGCTACACTTTTGGGCTCATTCCCAAAGTGCTACATGCTTATGTTGTCAAGCCGGTAGTATCCAAGCAACACTGCAGAGTGCACAATGCTTGGACTGATAGTTAAATCAGGTTGCTATGCTGCCTGCACCCCAAACGGAGTAAAGCCCTGTTATACTCCTTCACAGGCCCGGAATAGAAAGGAAACAACATAGTACAGGCAGCAATAACAGGCAATCATCTGAGCCCACATCTCAGCCTAATGCCTTCCCACCACAAATTGTAAACCGCCACTATAGGCCCAGGATCTGGTTTTCAGCTGTCTCTCAAGGAAATCAAATACTGGATATTTGGATATGCTTGTTTTTTCTAGAACAGAAATATACCAATTATTAAGGCCCTTCTTTTTCCCAGGAACTCCCGGAGTCAGGACAGTCAGTGTGATTATACGCATCTTTGGAAGCATCTCTTGCTATTCTCATTCTTATCAAGCTCCTTGCTCAACCAGGATGTGGACACCAGAATCCTTCAGCACTGGAAGATATCTCTGACCTTCTACATCAATTGAGCTCATACGAACCCAAGCCACCACAAGGAGTTGCTAGAGTGCGACAGGTCAAGGCAACCACATCTGATTACTAACCCTCCAAACTTGGATTGCGCTTGGCAATTACCCTGCCCTGTCCAGGAAACCTGAGCAAATTAACAAGCAGGATCCAAAACATGGTCTAGATTTCACTGGGAATCTGATATCACCTGAAGATGTGATTCTTTACTTTAATCTAACACACTGAACATAGTAAATTTTATCTCAATAACTTGATAATACCCAGAATAACAGTCAGAATACTCAATCACCCAAACAGTAATTAATGGGAGCCCTAACTTTTATATTTCACACAGGTTTTGAGGGGGGCTATTAATTTTTCAAGGATCACGCATTTTGTCGCAATAGTATTTTGAACATTTGTTTTGGGACTGCTGTCCAACAGCGTATTCTATTCAATGCATCCTTCATGGGAGGTGAACAACATTTGGTCTGAAACGCATTACTGTGGCTTGAAAATGCAACAGAGATAGATGTTGAAATAAAGCACAAAATTAGAAGCGAAAATTTTTGTAATATTTTTGATGTCATCAAATGTAAGATATTTAACTAGCTAGTTAAAATTAGCTAGTTATTGTTGAGGGGAACAAACGGAATTGTTGCAAGCTACCGTTAGAGGTGCTAACTATTTTCTGACTGCCCATACTAGCTAAGGACATCTGTCAAAGTGTATTTTATTATATGACAATGATGGCAATGCTGTTTACTACTAAATATGGCCCTACTTTAGCAATGTTGCCATAAACGCAAACTAGAGATATTAGATCTTTTACATTATTCAATATTTGTCGGGGGAAGGGGGGCACTGAGGGAGCTGCAGCTCCCCATGACGACTGGTGGATGGTGTGCAAGAACCCCTGCTTCCCACGCAAAATCAAAGCTATATTATTCAAACGAATTCATAAAAATTATTAAATGAATGAATGACACAAATCAGTACAAGTAATGTTGTTTTGGTAGATGTAATATATATATATGGTTGATCTTAAGGGAGAAAACAGGGTTTGTTCATATGTGAATTTTTTTTGTCACGCATCTCAACCAATCACAAATGCTTGTGCACAGCGTTGTAGCAGTTCGTGCAGTGACTGGGAGCACTCACACAAAAATGGTATACAAAACGCGTAAACAACTTTCCACAAAAAATCTAAAACATTAAAAACAGACAGTGGAAGGAATAGATTGTTAAGTTTAACTGTAGAAGTGAATGGGCAAAAACCGAGCAGCACAAGCTGTCTGGCCTGCACTCACCAGTAAGAATGCTTGCATTGCTCACCAAAACACAGATACATGCTTTACTGTGTAACCAGGTCGAGAGAAAGCAATAGAGTGCCAGGACAGTTTTATAACTTATTCAAGTCAATACAATTTCTTTGCTGTGCAAAATAATTTGAAATTTCAATACGTTTGTGATGTAACCTAGAAATATAGGCATTGCTCTTGGAAATTGTTCAGTATTTGTGATCAATGATTATACGAACGTGTAGTTTCACGATTAAAATCTTTCCCTGGCAAACAGACGAAAACTGATACAGCAATTTCATAGTAGGCTATATAATATTTACTTTTCGATCGGCAGCAACCCCTATTCAAATCACCTTCCCGTGCCACTGATCAAAACAATTTAAAATTGTACCTTTCAAACAAAAAAGTAAAACAGAAAATTAAAACAGATACTTTTCGAGGAACGAGTTGTTGACAACGACTGATAGCACGCAGTAAAGCCAGGCCAAATGCTTTCCATCAATTCCTACAACCTCAACAGTATTTCAGAAATGTAGGCCATAAGAAGTCAAATTTTCGGAACTCCAGGAGTGACGCGAACAAAGATTTGAAGGAGTACCTTCCCTTCTCAACTCCTCTGTGATGCTGTGTTCTGCAACCTGTTGCCAGTGCTGACTCTAGACTTTTGGGGGCCCTTACCAACTTTTTTTTTGCCCCCCCATCAGTCGGGGGCTCTGTAGCAGTTGGAGGCCCCCTAGCGTTCGGGACCCTAAGTGACCGCTTATGTTGCTCATGCCTGGAGCCGGCCCTGCCTGTCATTAACACATTTATTTTCAGAAGACTATGAGAATGGAATTGTATTGCTTGTGGTGAATTTTCTCCATTTGTCCAAACGCTTGAAGACCAAGGGTTATTTAATTCAGTGAAATGTCTGTAAATCTGTCAGACATTAGGTTCTTAATGTAAAGATATAGTCTAATTGCATTATTATCTGTTTTGAATTACAAATCCCTAAAGTAAAATGTAGCAACCATTTAAGGCTAGCTATTTAAAGTCGATCATTGATTGATCCAAAGTTCATTTTGTTAAATTGGTAATATACCTTTAAATCTTCTCTTAATGCCTCAAAAAATGAAAAATTATTGTCACAAAGTAATAGTATGGTTAGGATTTAATAATATTCTGAAAGTAAAGTGTAGTCAAAACTCGTTAGGGACTTAACAGGTTGGAGCTTATAACTGATAGTCGGCAGACTCATTTCATAACTCACAGTTTTGCTCAATGATGCACACAAGCATCAGAAAACTATAGCCACAAAAATGTCAAACATTCATATTGGAGAAGCAAGATGATAGAAAAACTTAAAAATATGTAATTGGTTTAGCCATATAAGTCCTTAAAACTCAAGATATATGTGAATTGCTAACTGACCCAAGGTATAACCATCTTAAAACAATTCCATACCTTAGCTTAGTTGAAATTGCAAATAAAGGGCTTTGGCTTTAGAGCAATGTTGTCTTTTGATTCAAGACGCCGGTAACACATCTAGTATGAGACAATGAGTGTAGCAGTGAGTAAAAACCCTGTCAGGATATAACAACCCTATACACCTGGCCTAACTGGCATAACTCATTCAAAAAGCCCTTATGGCCATCCTGAGCATAGAGCCAGATATAGTTCTGACAGCTATGCATTACCATGTTCTCTCATGTCCTGGTCTGATAGCAGGTGTAAGCTAGCTGCTGACCTGCCTTGCTCAGATATCCCACTGTGTCTAATAGACAGGGGATTGGCTACTCTCTTCTACCAGGTAGCGAGGGATTCAGACTCTTTAGACCTCACTCCAGACCTTCCACCCTCTCTCCGTCTGCCCCTCTCACCTCACTGCGTTAAATATTCATAGGCAAACTGGTTTCCCGGGCAAGGAAAGGATGAGAATCTCGACGAGAGGAGACGCAAGCAGAGGAGGAATCGGCAGAGGAGAGGATGGAGAGGAAGAAGAGAGATGGTCTGACAGCTTAATCATGGAGTCAGAGCTGCAGACAGGACAGGTATTCTCTATTCTCTCTCCCTCTCTGCTGCCTCTGTCTGTCACAGCCACCTACATGATGTAATTACCTCTCCTCTCCTGACACCCAGCAGACAGGGCCAGAGAGACAGACAGGACCAGAGAGAGCAGACAAGTATAGCAGAGAGACAGTCTCAAAGAGAGAGACAGAGCCAGAAGGAGCAGACAGGGCCAGAGAGACAGACAGAGCCAGGGAGATAGATCGATCCAGATTGAGCAGACTGGGGCTCAGAGACACATGCAGGTCCACGAAGAGACAGACAGGCAGAGAGAGAGAGAGACAGACCAAGAGAGAATGAGCCAAAGTGAGCAGACGGGGCCTAATTGAGACAGACAGGGCCAGACAGAGACAGACAGGGGCAGAGAGAGACAGACAGGGCTTGTGTGCAGTTTATTTTCTTATCTTGCAATTGAATGACTTAGGCCAGGTTGTCACTGAAAATGAGAATTGGTTCTCATTGGACTTGGTTATAGTAAAGGTTAAAAAAGAGAGAGCAGACATGGCCAAAAAGAGACACATATTTTCTTCAGAGACAAAAAAAGAAAAAACAGATATTTTCTTCAGAGACACCTGTGCAATTTCCCTGTATTAGTGGCATTTTGGACGCCACGGATCTGATACAGTCAATCAGTCTAAGCCAGTGGTTCTCAACGTGAGGGGTTGAAAGATGGGTTGGGGAGGTACTGACTAGCTATTTACAGCTTTAATAAAGCTTCCTGTCAGAAATATCTCGTATTTGTGCACAGTGTTTTTCTGTAATATAGAGGGTTTAAGTGATGGGCGTGTCATCGTCATTGGTTTCTGCTGTGTACGACTTGATAGACAAGGCAAGGGCCTTCTATGTCTTCAACGTAACAGCTGGCCACGGCCTGTGTCGTGCCGGACCTTACGTTTCTATGTTCTGTTCTAGTTTTTCGGTTTCTTTGTTCAGTTTAGTCTCGTTAGTGCATTGGTTTCACCTTTGCCTCGTTAACCCATTGTTAACCATCCTGCCCTAACTTTTCTTGTCGGTCATTATTTTACATCTACGGCAGTTTTCTCGTGGGTCTTTGGATTGGACAACGTTTGCTATTGAAACCTCTGCGTCTGGTCTGCGTCTGCGTCTGCGTGCTGCTGTACCCGGACAATCAAAATGAACACACAACTCAACCTTCCAATAACAATCTGACTAAAACTCTCCAAATCAAAGCCATGAGCACATTAGGGACTCAAAATTCCCAGAGTACAGACTCGCAGCAAATTTGAAAACATAAAATATGAGTCCTATATCTGGTAGCAGCAAGACTTGTGACCTATTGCCATGAGAAAAGAGCTACCAGTGTTATCTTCTCATTTATTTTATATTGTCATTTAAATATGAGCACATTGTCACAACACTTTACGCAGCTTTACTCAGATCAAAGATTGGGTTTCCCATAAAGAAGGTGACTACAGAGGTGCAATTTTTGGCAAGACCAAAGACCTTATAAAAACATATTATCATTATACTGAAAAAGCAATACATTATATTTCACAATTCTCAGGTATCCCAATTGTTTACCAATGTTATTCTATATTCCAAACTGCTCACTATCTCAAGGAGAGCCACAAGAAAACCGTCCTACGCCAGTCATGGTAATGAAGGTTCCTAATACATATTAACTCATGATTTTAAAAAATGAAGAGCTGGCTGTAGAAGGATTTTTACAGCCAAAATAATTTAGCTGTAACGTCCCAAAATATGAACGTGATAATGAAATGCATGGACGTATGAACCCAGAAGGGTGAGGTTCTTCTCATCATAAACCAGTCTGAACAGCAGTCCAGTCCATTCAGCAGCAGGTGACAGTCACATGACGTTAGACCCTGCCGTGCCTCATACCAGACATTCCATGGCGAACGAGTCTAAATCGTTTCCTTTCACACCCATTGAAAGAGTCAATTATAACTTTCTATGCCCCTTTAGTATTGAGTGACGGCGCGAATAGAAAATAGATTGAACGTGGCCTGTTCCATAGAGACGCGTGTTAATGATCTCACTCAGTTCTGTGGTAGACATACAACAGGCCTGAGGATTGTAACCGGTCAATAGTAATCATTATCACATCTTCTGATATTAAATCAATTTTATTCATTGGGTATTAATCAATACCACGTACATATACAACCACACACACATGTGCGCACAAATACTTACTCCATTGATGGGATAGGTCTTCCATCCCAGCTCTCCCAAAACAGTCGTAGTGTCCAGCAGTACCACTGAAACAGAAGAGAAAACACACCATCATTAGCATAATGTTGATGTATATAATGTACCTCGATCCCTGTTACTACAATTAGCATAATGTTGATGTATATAATGTACCTCGATCCCTGTTACTAAATTTAGCATAATGTTGATGTATATAATGTACCTTAATCCCTGTTACTAAAGTTACCATAATGTTGATGTATATAATGTACCTCGATCCCTGTTACTACAATTAGCATAATGTTGATGTATATAATGTACCTCAATCCCTGTTACTAAAGTTAGCATAATGTTGATGTATATAATGTACCTCGATCCCTGTTACTACAATTAGCATAATGTTGATATATATAATATACCTCAATCCCTGTTACTAGATTAGCATAATGTTGATGTATATAATGTACCTCGATCCCTGTTACTACAATTAGCTTAATGTTGATGTATATAATTTACCTCGATCCCTGTTAGTACAATTAGCATAATGTTGAAATACATAGCTAACAGTTGGGTGACAAAATAAAGGAAAACCTGAATAAACGAGTGGAGGAATATAATGCAGGTTTACAACATGATACAATTAAGCAATTAACATAATGTTCTGTGACATGTACACAAATGCTTAGCAGGCCTGGGTGACCTCAATTTTGGATCAAGATGACAAGAGGAAAGGATCTCGGTGACTTTAAAAGAGGATTCATTCTTAGGTCTCTTGGTCACTCAATGGTTTGAAGAGGATGGTGTGAATCACATGCTATGGCCTTCATTGTCACCAAGTCTTAACCCAATTCAACACCTATGGGAGATTTTGTACCAGCGCGTTAGCTAGCGCTCACACTTTCATAAAAACACCAATTGAGGGAATGTTTTTCGGATTTTCCATCTCTACAGTAGAGATCCAGAGGCCCGTAGAATCTAAGTGCATTGAATCTGTTCTGGCAGCTTGTGGCCCAACACCTTACTGAGACACTTTATTGTTGTTTTTCCTATAATTTGTCACCTGTCTGTAGATATTTTAATTAATATGCATGATGTTAATATACAAAAAATATTATGAATAGATAAATTTTTCAACTCTTGAAATAATGTTGATATTCTGTACATAGTATCTCTAATGTATATCCCTAATTCCAGTGATTGAAAAATTACTAATGAATGCTCTTTAGATATTGGATCCCAACAGAGAAATATTTACGGGTCTATTCGGTAAAGCAGAACTTCAGAGCAGAACAACACAATTTAGGCCTTGAGAGATTGCCGTCAGATTGCTTTCAACTCTTCGTCTATCATATCCTCTCCCATTCACAGGCTTTAGTTTAATTTCACTCAGACAATAAGGGCTTCCTGTATGTGCCTAGTTGGACCGCAGCGCCAGATAAGATTACAAATACCAGTCCCTCAGTCCAGAACCATTTCAGTGTAATATCCAGTTGTTAAACATGAACAAGGCGCTATAATTCATGTAGATTATGTATACAATAGATACAGCTTGTAAACTGTAATCACATTTGTGTGGATTCTGATGAATTCTGTTGATAGCTTTGACTAAAACAGATTTCCAGTGGTAACACACTCAGACCCATACACGTTTTCACGCTGGAGACCCGGGTTCAAAATCCGCCTCCACCCTCCACCTCTGTCTCCGCTTCACTGGACTGCCTGTGACTGTCAATAAAAGCCTTAAAGAAAACCCAAATATGTATAGAGATTGAATGACCACTTCCCGTCTGAAAAACAAATGTGTCCTTGAGACTGCTGATAAATCAAATCTGTATTCCTAATATAAATACAAATTGTGGTTACATTGTGAATGCCATCTTTTATACTAAATCCCTAAAATTTGGGTTGACGTTTCAGGGTTAGTCTATTAATGGTTTTCACTTTGTCAATATTACGAGTTCACCTCCTCCAGGCTGACAATCCAGTGAACTTGAGTCTGTCAATATATTCTAGTTCTAGGGCGTCTTTCCATCTCTCTGTCTCTTCCAAGGACAGAAAACTGAATAATTTAGGATCAGAATGTCATTAGGAAAACTTCACTTTTATAAAGTCTAGAATAACAATGTGTTTTTTTCCAAGCAGAGAGCATTCAGGTGGATTACAGGTTTTAACAATGACTCCGAAGTTTTTATCAGGCTCTGTTGTTTCATGTTACTCGTTTACTTTCTAGACATGAAAAACCTGCTGAAACCTAACACGGTCTAGGAGAACCGTCTCTGTGGTTTCTCTATAAAAGCAGAACAGGTATAATTCCCTTGCTTGTTATTGGGAGTGTCAAGCCAGTGTATTTGACAGAGCACTTCTGACAGAAACTGTCCAGCTTGTTCATGACATGTCCTGTACGTTTGTGTTTGTTGTTCCAGTGTGGTCTGTGTGTGTGTGTCTGTGTGTGTCTGTGTGTGTGTGATATCCGTGGGTATGTGTGTTTGGTTAATGTGTGTGTGGCGTATGCTGTAAGATGTCTGTGCGCAGCCACCAATGTGTCATCAGTCATCGTAATAAGCTAAATGCTCTTTTCACTGCGTCCTGCTGTACCTCAGTGTCCCTGTGAGCCAGCCAGCCAGCCATTGCACCCGGGCAGCCACACCACACTGACAGACAATACACCATCTGCTCTGGATCAGCCAGGGGCCGCCGAGTAACCACCCCCGTTACAGGACAAACATCACCAGGGTATGGATGATGAATTTATCCATTTCAACAAAAGCACAGTGGCAAGGAAAGCATTAAAACCAGTTACAAAGAACCCAGGCATTTAGAGGTACTTTAAGCCTCACTGCTACAATATGGTGTTGCAGGCCAAGAAACAGCATCTATTAAACAAGCCAGCAGGTAGTGGAAAATTCCGGGCCAGGATTTAAGTTGTGTGTGTTCATATGTACGCATGTGTGTGTGTTGGCGTGCGCGTGTGTCTATTGATTGTCCTATACACTGTGTGCCTACTCTTGTTAGCCTTATGCGGTTGAAACAGTGCACGTTTGTACGAAAAGGAAATGTCTATAAGCTGTAAGGGGATCATTTTTAGAAAGCGCTTTCCAGAGCGTTGTTTGTGTCTGCATGGTCCAGTACTGTCACTAATGCGAAGACGCGTTGCACCGGGTCAATACACGCCTCTCTCTGCCAACCACGCATAAATCTTTCTGAGGCAGTTGGCTGGCCGCTCGCACACACGGCTCACCATCTCTATCTGCGCCAGGCTCCCGAAGTGACATGGTAAGCATTGCCTTTATTACTCCCATGCGCATTTTGATGAAACACACAAAATGGGGTTAATGGGAAAGTTCCTATGTAGCCCCGATGATAAACTGTCCTATATGAATGACATTGTATATGCGGTACGTGTGTCAATCATGAACATGCTAACAGGACATCACTGGGAGTGTGTTAAAGTATGGAAATCTCCATTGAAGTCATCCCCCATGATACTAATGTCTTCAAACAGTTGGACTTTTCAAGTCTACCGGCTGATTCCTCCTGTTGACCCTGTTGATCATGTGATCACAGATCCAGCTGGGCCATCTGGAGGAATCAGCCACTTACGTTTTTTGCGACAGGGAAGGGGTGTTGGAACACACCAATTTAGCCAATCAAGATGCTGATGAGTAGCACTGTCACTAGTCAATAGTGAAAGAGGGAACAGCTCTTCTATTCCTGACCTTTATAATAACGTAGAAATATTTCAAAGAATGTATTTTGAGTCTTCAGCTCTGTCAGTGAATGGAGATGCCTGTTCTATTCCTACTCTTTCTATACATCATATCATTAGAGAATGTGACTCAAATTGTAAGCAAGACAGATATCAGAGAGGACTACAGTGTTGCTGGTGCTCAGAGAAAAAAAGACAGAGGAAGAGGAGAGTGAAGAGACAAAAGTAAAAGATAAAGTAAAAGCTGAAGGAGTGGGTGAAAGAGGTAGATAGAGAAAGAGTTAGAGAGAAGATGAGAAAGAGATACAGTGTTTGAGAGACAGAAAAGAGACATAGATACATCATCTTTTGAGCACCACTTCCTCAGTTAATTCCTCATTTTCTTCAGCTTTCAGTGGAACCTGTTTGACAGTGCAGCACACTGAAAAGTCATGCACTTTGAGAAGGGCTCGATATAAATGTAAATATAAACACTAAATAATGCAAATCTCATTATTCCTTCACACTTTTTAACAGAAGGTTGTTTGTTAGTTCCCAGTAAAAACACTGTAGCCAGGCACCTAATCCATCTATAGAAGATGTTAAAGTCCTTTTACTTCCTACGCCGTCGTCTTTAGGGATTGGAAATCAGCCCTAGATTCAAGTTGTGATGTTCCGTTTCAACCAGCAGCCCTCCTCTGTGTGTGTGTGTGTGTGTGTGTGTGTTTTCCAGGCCAGAGGAGCAAGGAATGGTGCCAGTATCAGCAGGAGTCCAACAGTTCCACAGTGCTGTTAATGGACACTATTATAGAGGGGTGGTCAGCAACAGAATGCCCGGGGACTGGACTAATTACACTGTCTGGCTCCACCTCTCTCTCACACTGGCAATCCATACCTTCCTGACCACTGGCAGTGTGTGTGGTGTGTGTGTGTGTGTGTGTGTGTGTGTGTGTGTGTGGGTGTGTTCAGCAATTCTACCACTCACACAGCGTGAATCTAGACTTAACCACTAGCCCTGATCTTCACACTGGCTGTGTGCAACTCGACCCTGTAATGATGGTGACACCATTGCAGTGTAACCACAAACAGACTGCTCCGGGCTTAGCCTGGTCTGGCTGCTAGCTCCAGGAAGTCATGCCTTCTAACGACACGACTCCCTCCCGGGGCCAATCCGAAGACTGCCTTGCACTGCACCAGGGCAGATGGCAGGGCTACGCTGGAAAAGAGCAAACCTTAGGAGTTAAAGATGTAATTTATTCATGACAATTTTGAAATTTTGTATTTATACTCGACAGTTATGCATTAAAAACTTAATGTGTGTGTGTGTGTGTGTGTGTGTGTGTGTGCGTGTGTGTGTGTGAATTGGTACTTTATCAGCGTCTGCGCATTCAATTGTGTATGTATATGCATGTGTGAATCTGCGTGTCTACATGTGTGTATCAGCTTGTGTACATGTGTGTATATGCGTGTGTATTATTGTCTATCTGTGTGTGTATATGTGCGTGTGTGTGTGTGTTTCTCATGCATGTGTGTGTGCTCTAGAACAGCCTCTTTCTCAGTCCAAGGAAGCGTATTCCCAGTAGACAGTGAGACCTGTAGGACCTACCTAGCACAGCACTGTCCCCAGGGGACTTCAACTGAGGTATTAATAGAACATTACAAGGCCTGCTTATGATGAATATTCTCTAGCTTGACAATAGGAAGATGGAAACTGGCCCTCAGGGACCCTTCTGCTAGCTACTGTCTTTAAAACCAGGTCTGGGGATCAACTTCAATGGTTCCATCTGAGATCCACTTGACAAACCTAACCCTGACCAGAACCATTGAACAGTTAAGGTGCTACTGGTACCCTGTGTGGAAGATAATGCGATTACGAGACAGGTGAACTGCAAGATCGGTGAATTACCAGACAGGTGAATTACATCGACCCCCTCAGCTCTAAACGCTGACGCTGTAATTATACCAGTTTTACACAGCCGTGAAAACAAACTTACTGTGAAACTATACCATCGCATGCAGACATACGGTGCTCATTTTCAGCAAATCTAATGCTGAAATTGTGGAAGTCCCACATGCGGCGCCTTTAACCCTAACCTTAACCATTTACTGGGGCAGTAAACAGAAGCTGTTGCAGAAGATAAAACATCCATTGGAGAGATGAAGAGAGAGGTAGGAAAATGGTTTTGGTAGAAAGATTGACATTTTGTGGAGTAAACAAAGCTCTGTGTTCTGTTCAGATGATAAAAAGTGGTGTGAAATTAAACACTATCTACAGCACAGACAAGCTGACAGGCATGTTGGGAGGGGGCACTTTGCTCACATTCCTACTCCTTCAAGATGAATCAGAACAGTATTTAACATCTTAATGTCAAAACGGTGGCCAAGCTAATCAGAGCTAGAAGCTAATTAGATCAGATATTCGAGCCATGTGATATGCAAAGGGATTTAACTGAGAATTTACAAGCGCAGTACAGCAATGATGAAACAAAAATGATCGAAACAGACCTGACCATATCAACCACTTATCTCAGGCATTTTACAGTTATCATTCATTGTGACAAGTAGCTTACCCTAGTAAAATGAAGCGAGGTTTGAAATCAAATGAGTCGGTCAAATACGGGTGATTGTTGACAATCGATGGCTACAACCAGAATAGGCTGTGTACTGAATGCCATTGCACGGCAACACAATCCTGAAGGACATTTAGACAACAGGCATGACACAGACAGAACAGAGACAGAAGAGGAAACATGTGCACACATATCACTCTATCCAGAGATACTGTACACAGACCGTATCAACCGATCTAGGATCAGTCTATAGACATACCTTAACTACCCACTGTTAGGAGGCTACAAATATGACTGAATAAATGTACCTTCTCCCAGACTCAACTGCATGTCACCACTGAGACAGTCTTTTGATGCATACACAGATTATAACATACGGTCTTATCAGGGATTTAGTGATTGGTGAATGGGGATCTGTCCTCATGTGCACAAAACAGCTTAAGCAGGATCAGATGAGATTGTACTCGTGGGGATATTTGCCTTGGTTTAATGAGAGGTTAGAAGGGTGTCTGTGGTTAGCAGCGACGCAGACGCCTCTGAGCCATGCAATATCCAGCCTCATTTAAAAAGACCAACACTTTAGTTGGGAGAAGCTGGGCCACAACAATGGACTTAAAAAATCTCTGTACAATATCTCCAAGTTGAATGTGTCCAATCTATAATTCAATTCGTTTTACCAGCCAGGCTAGCAATATTTTCTAAACAATACAGCTTCAACAAAAGTCCCACAGAAATCCCAATAACAGTGAATGCTATGGAGAAAGCTGAAGCCTGCCAGTGTCTGTGTAGTAGGCCATAGTTAATAACTCTTTGCATCCCTGCAGAACACCACTGTTTGTGTGAGGGATGGTCTGACACGCCGCATTCAGCGTCTCTCAGCCAGGGAAGAGAAGACTGATTGGTTTTCATTGTTCTCCTCTCAGCTGACATCAGGCCCAATTCTGCCTGTGAAATCCCCAATCTACAACGCTCGGCTTCGCCGGTTCAAAGCAATATACAGCATTTGACACATGGGTTTGTAGAGCAAAGTGCAGTTTGTCTGACAAAGTAAAAACAACATTGTAGAGTTGTTTATGATTAAGTGCGCTCACGTGTGCGCCGCAGAGATACAGTTTCAGAAACCACAGAGACTGGAAGCACAGTAACACAGAGGCACACAGTGGCACCTAAGAAGTCAATGTGAAAGACACCAGTGCTGACTGGAAAGCTGACTTACTGCTCATCAACTCAATCATCATTCAATCTGTGACAGCAGCACAAAGACACACTGGGGCTGTTATGTAGCGCCTGCCAGGGAGAAGAGGGAGTAGTATCACGTTTATTGAACTCAGACAACAATAAAATATAACCTAGGGGGCACATCTCTCTGTGTCCCTGTAGAATCAATAGGACTATTTTAAACCTGAGTGATAGCACACACAGACACAAAATCATGTCACATACACTACAATATACGCAGACCCAGACAAACACATACACACACACACACACACACACACACACACCTGAGCTTCTATAACCACATTCAAACGCAGGAACAAAAAAAACCTACAGTAATATCAATAGAGAAAAAAAATAGATTCACTGCTAAAGGTAAAAAAAGGTTGATTTCATTCTCTGGTGGCATTCCTATGGGGTTTGCCTTGACGCAGCAGGTCAATGTAGCAGAATGGAACAGTAATGGGATCCAAAATCCTGCTGAGGGCTCAATTCACCTGAGAAAATCAATCTGCCAGAATAAAGGAATGGTTTGGTGGTATAATAGGCTATGGTCTGAAATAAATATTATTTTAATTTGATTCTTTGCTGAGTTCATTATAGACACAACTTTAAAAGAAATACCTGCGATTATTCTGACTGAATATTTTTTTTCCAATTGATTTGTCACCGGGTTCAGCATTTCACCGTCTTGCGCGGCAGCGGCTGTGTAGGTTAGGGTAAAAAACGGTTTTTGTCCACGCAGTAATTGTCCATTATATAATAGAGATGATTTGCCGTAAGTTCAGGGTTTTCAAAATCTAACTGCGTAATATATTATATAAGAATAAATACATTTAGAGAAGCATACGTTTTGCTCTGTTTAATTCTGTGATTCGTATGTTGTTGTTAAGTTTCAACAGTTACATTACCTGTCTATAAATAGGGTATTGTCATTTACAATCTTTGTTATACTGTTTTATGTTTTTTTGCGCAGGTGGGAAAGGGAAATATGCGACACCAATGGCAGTGCGCCGCCGTGAACTAAATGTCAGCAGCCTTTCCAAGAGACCAGTTCTATGCACGTCAAATACGAATTTAAGTTAATGACCTGTGTCAACTTTTCATTGTCCTCTAAAAAGTAAGTTGTAGATAAAAACAAATCTCTCACCTTGATTGCCATGGCTGGCAGGAGTGAAGAGAATCCGCAGGAAGAGTAATACGAGGCAGAGTTTTTCACCAGAAGTCATTTCTGTACCATCCACAGGCTGCCCAGCACCGCGCCGAGCAGGGGACTATCCAAGAGATGAAACTGGTCAAAACGCGCCTTTAGATTCCAAGCCGAACCGTTGGAGTCTCTCTCCTGACCCTGCTCACATCCAGTCCCCGTTGGAGAGAGCAGGCATACGACGGTTGTACTGGAGGAGGTCCATCGCATGAGCCGATGGAGAGCTGAAGAGGGTTGAAGTTCACGCGGTTGAAAAAACAAAAATCAAGAAGAAACGTACCAACAAAGACCACATTCCAAAAGCAAAAAATACTTGGTAGATCATGAAAACTTGCTCCAGAGACCTGTATTAGGCCTATTTCAGTTTTGACAAGACAATTAAACAAACATTTCTCCCGGTGCGTTATCTTTTTTTACTGGTTTCACCCAAGCCTGACTCCTCTACGCGGGAAATAGATGACCGCAGTCCAGAACGTGGTTCGATTCTGACAGCCTCGAAACTCCAAGTGACGCCGTATCAGTTAACTTGGTCGGTGTGAGCGCGCGTAGTGCGGTTGTAGCCCGTTCGGTGCCAGCCTGGACTGACTGCTGCAGAAGAGAAAGGTAAATCTTCTGCTAACGACAGAGTACAGCTCCAAATCGTTGAGACAGAGTGCATCTGTGCGCTAGAGGGTGTTAGCAGACAACACAACGGCGACGTGCTAGGTGCACAGCAGCCAACGAAGTGTGCGACTGTGCTTATGTGTTTGTGTGTACGTGTGTGCGCGCGCTTGCGTGTTCTATCTAGCTTGTCGTGAGAATTTTTGCAGATTATTGATGGCCAGTTTTAATGCTATTCCAGGTTGACTTAGATTGCAATGTGTGTGTGTGTGTGTGTGTGTGTGTGTTTATGTGTGTGTGGAAGGAAACATAATATGCAATGTAATGTGCTGCGTAGCCTAAATTGAATACCTGCCCCCATTTTATACGATTCGCTTGGCCTAGGCTACAACTTTTTAAATTTGGAAAATGTGTCTGCAAGGTCAGTGGGCTAATTTTCCCAGTATTTGCTATATCTGACTTTACAGTCAAAGTAATGTAAATGTAAGTTATATATTGATTTGGAAAACATTGCAACTTGCCCCTAGACCTAGGGGGAGTGCTCTGTTTTCGTCTTAATGGTTACTCTTTTGCTCAGTGGTAGACACGTTGATTGTGCTATCTCCGCCAACAATGTCAGCCAAGACTACAGAATGTACAGACGGACGTCTTATGAAGCGAGAAAGCAAACTGCTACTTCCTTTGTTAGGTTAAATATAAAGCCACACTAGCTCGTGTCAGTTAGTCCAAGGTATGAAACTTTGAATCGCTACACTCTCAGTCAATCAGAAGCAATATCAGTCAGATTCTCTAAACTCAAGCCAGACAGACACATTGTCCGTTCTAGCAAATATCGGTCCACAGAGTGCATGGGATTTGAGCCCAGATTGCAGAAACAGGACGTCCAGCACAAAGCTCCCCGATACAATTAACCCATACAAGCCAAGGCATTTGTAGTTATAGGGCGACTCCTTACAGGGAGCTTGCGTGACTGTAAAATGCTAATTATTTCTTGTTGTCCATTTCTGCTAGCAACAGGAAAACTGCATCCAGGCAGGAGAATGTTTTTGTGTATGTAGGAGTATGGATAAACTATGAATGTAACTGTAAAGATGAATAAGGATTTTAAGTAAGTTATAGGGAAGTGATGTATCTTTGCCCTCACTGTCTCCTCTCTCCGCCTGCATTGGTAATACAAAGATTCATGCCCCATACAGGGATTCCCAGCCTTATGGATGCACCCCCAAAAGGGGGAACTGGAGCTTACTGGCAGGGCCCTCTGTTTTACCTGATTTCAGGGCTGTGCCGGCTCTAGCCTTTTGTGGGCCCTATGCAAAATTTAATTTGGGGCCCCTTTATGACAGTTTATGTTGCTTGTGCCTGGAGCCAGCCCTGCTTGAGGGGTTAAAAAACTATTATACATGCATTATATCTATCTATCTATCTATCTATCTATCTATCTATTTATATATATGTATCTTGTCGTTATAAAATAAAAAAAATATATGTAGATATATGCTCTCTTTTATCTACTTCAAGGGGTTGTCAGGATCTTATTAATATAATAGGGCCTGTAATAAAGCCCTGATTCAAAATGCCAATTTTTAGGAGATTTCCCTAATTTGTTCCAATATTCTGTGAGTAAGCTGAATTACAGCGGTACCAGTTTACATTAAAAGCAACTGTCCTGATGTAGCGCACTCGCTGTACTCCCTTTTTAATTTAACTTTCAAAAGTTTTATAAAACAATATGTTCTGATCTTTACTAAATATAAAAACTGTATTTAGATGGCACAGTGATTACCTAGAGTATTAAGTGCTTGTTTTCTCACTTGAAAAGAAATTGAGTGAACTGAATGTCAGCAACCAGGAAATGACAGAGGGATTTTGTTTTCCCATGTCTGCTGTTGTTCGCTCCCGGAGAGATGATCACATGTCTTAGTGACATCAGTGGATGAGATGGGCAGCTTTTCCATTTGACTCATAACAATTCTGCATTTTAGGATGCACTTTGTATGCAACTGAAATAATTCCTGATGACATTCCACCATTACTTATACAGTTATATACTTTAGTATGGACATTTTTTGATATTACATTGCAGAAATTCTACAAAACTGCCCTTCGATATAAATAAACTTCATTTATCAAAGGTTAAATTGGGGGACATGGTGGAAAATGGTTGGGAACCCCTGCTCTTCAGATTTATTATGGCTATGGTTATTGCACTTTGACATTGAGAATCATGTTTCAAGCCAGATAATTGCATGATATTAGCAGAATTGGCATGAAAATCCAATTAATCAAAAACTTAACAGAATTTTTCAATTGAATGTATTTTAATGAAGGTTTTTGTCATGTGTTCTGCTATTCAACTCTTTGACTAACAACCCTTTTCTGAGAACGAGTTAAAAACGTGCTCTTTACTGCAAATGGAAGTCAGTGGTCTGGGCTAGCGGTTTGGTGCGTGTTCTGGAGCAGCATGCGTTCCAGTCTGGCCCACTTATCCTTCAGCAGGACGTCTCTCCTCAGTTTCTCCCCACTATACTGTCCAATGGAGCATAAGAAATTCCTCTGATTCTTTTTTTGAAAAGTACAGAAGGAAATAGTGAAAAGACATGGACAAAAGGAACCAATTTAACAAAGATGCCATAGTGATTCGGCTGATTATAGAAATAAGATTGTTCTCTCAAGAGGGTCGGGAACTGGTGATAGTTACAAATCATATTGATTTTAATGCTTTATTGGATATAGACAGTTGGGAAAAATAGAAGAGCTATTCTTTACTTAAGGAGCATTGTGGAACTGACAGGCCATGCCCTCTGTTATATCTCTAATGTAGTTTAGGTCTAGTCAGTATGTTTCTGTGCTCTGTTTCAAGCCCTCACATTGATCGATTTCACCTGTGTCCTCTTCAGTCTTGCCACTTGTGTCTCATTTGCTCCTTATCACGTCCCTGTATAGTTTCCTTGGTGTTCTCTGTCGATCATTTTCCCCTGTGACTGGTCATATTCCTGGGTTTTCATGTTTTTAAATTATGTTTGTTTATAAACCTCTGTGCGTGTGTCCTGCCACCTCTTTTCTAATGCAAAAATGGTGATGCTCCAAATATGAACCTTTTTTATTGAATATATATAGATTCAATATATATATATATATATATATATATATATATATATATATATATATATATATTCAATATATATATACAGTGGTCTGCAAAAGTTTGGGCAACCTTGTTGATTTCCATGATTTTCCTTCATAAATCGTTGGTTCTTAGGATAAAAAAAATCAGTTAAATATATCATATAGGAGACAAACACAGTGATATTTGAGAAGTGAAACGAAGTTTATACCATTTACAGGAAGTGTGCAATAATTGTTCGAACAAAATTAGGCATGTGCATAAATTTGGGCACTACAATAAAAAAAAATAACTCA
>JACXGJ010011291.1:0-20085 GCA_016801105.1 Esox niger | reverse complement strand
TCCCCAAATCTACCCAAGTGGACAAATTGGACAAATGATTAAATTCCCAAGCAAACAACATAGATTATTCAAAAATAATCTCTGTTTGTAATAACAAATAAGGTTTACACACTACCAGAAATGTCATGCATGGTGGATCATTAGTTTCCCTTCATACAGGTAGTTTTCCTTCATATACAGTGGATATAAAAAGTCTACACACCCTGTTGATGTGATGTAAGAGAATGAGACAAAGATAAATCATGTCATAACTTTTTCAACTTGTGACCTAAAATGGGAACAATTCAATTGAAAAACAAACTAAAGGTTTCGAGGGGGGAAAATCAATACAACAACATGGCATTTTACCAGGGGTATGTAGACTTTTTATGTCGCAGACCAAGGTCTGTTTTACAGCTGGGCCCAAAACAAGACGGAAAAAAACAGACAAAAACAAGACGCCTGAAAAATATCACAAGACAAAGAAAATTTCTTTCAACCTGTATATATATATATAACTTTGTATATGGGCTGTGTTGCTGAAATATGTATTTGTGTGTTTATTTGTTCTATAAGTGTATATTTTTAATATTTATATATTACAAAACTTACTACCCAAATAAAACATGTTTTAGGTGTATCCACGCATACACGTACATACATATACACATACATAACTATAAACAACAATAATAAATTTTACTTACCGATCTAAAACGGGATCTTTTCATTCCAAGAACAATTCTCACTGGCAGAATCAAAACTTTGTTTACTAAGAGAATCCTCGTCTAGCTCTCGGTCACTCTCTCGCTGAATCTCCTCCAAAATCTCCTCCAAGTTTGTGTACTAGGTCTTGAATTTCCTTTTCCCACTTTTAGGAGCCATGTTCCAATTAGAAATGTTTAAAATGAATGGAAAACAACAACAAGTAACTACTGTGTATTAGCAATAATGTGCCCAACGAAAATGCTAATGCACTCTCACGTCTAAATGAGCCAGGGGTGGGTGGTTGCGCAGAGCTCTAGATTCCAGCCCTTTCATTCCACAGT
This sequence comes from Esox niger, assembly GCA_016801105.1. Lineage (NCBI taxonomy): Eukaryota > Metazoa > Chordata > Actinopteri > Esociformes > Esocidae > Esox > Esox niger. The sequence continues at coordinate 19,057 of JACXGJ010011291.1, read as the reverse complement.
GGAAATTCATACATCAGAAGAAAGGCCTGCTCATTGGCTTTCGAGCTAGCCAGGTTTCAAATTAATTGGTCATCATTGGAGGAAGGTAGTGTCATTCAAGTTTGTGTTGGTCCATCTTATTGGTGCGTAAAGTGAGGCGCACTACGTTCGTTCACTGAGGTATTGTGGAGCCAATTCGCTGTGTAGAATCTCCGCATGAGGCTAGTTAGCTTATTGAGTGTCTTATTATTACAGATATACCTACTTTGACCGGGAAAAACTTGTTTTATGGTTTAAATATCATGAAAAGTTTTGTTGTAAGTTGTTCGAGTCATATTTCATTCTGCGACCTTTTTGAGAAATTAAACGGATTTCACGAAGCAAAAAGAAGCTTCCGTCCCCTCTGGGAACAGAGGAATTGGAAATCTGTGGAGATTCAGTAATCTAAGTAGAATATTTTCCGTGATACACGAATGTATGAACCCCGGTGCCTACGGAAAAGTGTTTTGTTGTTGTTGACTATCGTGAAATGATTGCACAGTGTTTTGTTGTAGTAAAAGCTATTTTAAATTGGTCATTCTAGTTAGTTTATTGAGATTCTAAGCTTTCTGAAAATATAAGACATGCCTATACCAAAAAAAAGTATATTTTACGACTTGTCGCCGTTTTTGTCACATTCCGCAAATTGAGACTGAACCGTCCGGTCGACAGGACGCCCTAGGGCGAAAGGTAAAGGACCCCACATACTACGGGTCAGAGTAACACGGGACAGTTGACTGCAAAGGTCACATGGCTCCATTACAGTGGAAGACAGTGTTGTGGTGTTAATCCTGAATTAGTGAAGTGTCGGAAACACACTGTTCCTTTACACACCTACACTGACTTGTTAGGACAACCAGGCAATTAGCTGGGTCCACATCACACTGACTGCAATAACTGATAGTGGAACTTTTCATCACTGATGCAAGACAAAGAAAACTTAAGACGAGAAATAAAGGACACTTGATTGGAAACTAACTTCTTTCCTTGCAATCTAAGATTTTCCTAAATTAACTGATGTGGTGATTTTGTATGTATGAAGGTTGGTTTCTCGCAAGACAGGTGAGAATCTCTGTACAATTACAATCCAAATATTGGACTTTGGCGTATTTGTGATGATGCTTTATGATCTACATCATGACTGCTATCATGGTATGTTTGGATAGTGAATAGTTCCCTATTATAGGTGGTCCATATCAAAGGTAGATGTTTTCCCCATTTAAAAGGTAGAATCTTTCACAGGTACCACAGGATATGCATCCTCTTCTGTCTTTTGTATGATATTGTCACATGGATCAGGATACAGACAAGGGGGGGGTTTAATTTCTCTATGAATTTGGAGGAACGTTTAATCATGATGTCATGTTTTTGCCAGATTTTCTGCTGAACACCGTTAACACTGATAGTAGCCTGTTGTTGTCAAAATGTTCCTCGACCCTTATAATCTGAGGTGGGGAAGGGATTGATGACTCTCATACATTGAGAGTCATCAAGCCCCTCAATGTATATAACTGCTTTTAACCAACCTTACAGTGAGAAGAGACTGAGTGAGATGAGATTGTGGCAGATTGGCCAATCCCTGTCAACCTGAAACAGTTGCAGCATTTCCTTGGCTTCGCTAACTTTGTTGTCGGTTTATCAGGGATTATAGTCACATCGCTGCCCCCCTTACATCCCTCACCTCCATGACCACGCCTTTTAAGTGGACCTCGATGGCGGAGGCTGCCTTCTGTGAATTGAAGAGCCGATTCGTGTCCGCCCCGGTCCTGTCACAACCAGATCCTGCTTTCCAATTCAGCGTGGAGGTAGACGCCAGCGATACTGGCGTTGCGGTGGTGCTCTCCCAGCGTCCCTCCTCGGACCGGAAGTTGCACCTCTGTGCTTATTTCTCCAAGCGACTCACCCCCCCAGAAAGGAACTATGATGTGGGTAACAAGGAACTCCTGGCCTTCACGTTGGTGCTGGAGGAATGGCGTCATAGTGGGCCATCATAGTGGGGACTGACCACAAGAACCTGTCGTACCTGCAGACTGCCAAGCGACTCACCCCCCGTCAAGCCAGATAGGCCCTATTCTTTGATCGATTCAAGTTCCATCTCAGTTACCGTCCGGGCTCCCGGAACTGCAAGCCTGACGCACTGTCCCACCTCTATTCCACTTCAGACCCTGTCCTGTCACCCTCCTGTTTTGTGGCTTACCTCACTCGGGAGATTGAGTCCCAGGTCACGGCTGTACAAACCCAACAGATTCAGTCTGCACCCAGGTCCTCCAGTAGGCTCACTCCACCCGCCTGACTTCACCCGTACCCTGGCTCACCTCCGGCACCGATTCTGGTGGCCCACAATGGACGCAGACACCCACTCCTTCGTCTCCGCCTGCACCACCTGTGCAGCCTGCAAGTCCTGCACCAGACCCCCTTCGGGCCTCCTCCATCCTTTACCGGTACCTGGTCGCCCTTGGTCCCACGTCTCCCTGGCCTTTGATTCCGGCCTCCCTACCTCTGACGGGCAAACTAATGTGCTCACAGTTGTGGACCGGTTTTCCAAGGCCGCCCACTTCATCGCCCTGCCCAAACTCCCCTCTGCCAGAGAGACTGCGGACCTGTTCGTCCTCCATGTGTTCCGCCTGCACGGCATCCCGTCTGATGTGGTGTCTGACAGAGGCCCCCAGTTTGTTTCCCAGTTGTGGCAGGCTTTCTGCTAGGCCCTTGGTGCAACGGTCAGTCTGTCTTCAGGCTACCACCTTCAGACCAATGGACAGACAGAAAGAGCCAACCAGGCAATGGAAGCCACGCTCCGGTGCGTGGCGTCCACCAACCCATCTGCCTGGAGCTCCCAGCTGCCGTGGGTCGAGTATGCGCACAACACCCTCGTCTACTCCTCCTCCGGCATGTCCCCTTTTCAATGCTCCTTGGGCTACCAGCCACCCCTGTTTTTTTAACCCAGGAGATGGAGCTCGCAGTCCCCTCTGTCCAGGCGCACCTGCGCCGCTACCAGCGCACCTGGAGGGCCTCCTCCAGGTCCCGGTAGCAGGCCAACCGCCACCGCATGCCGGATCCCCAGTACGCCCCAGGCCAGCAGGTGTGGCTGTCCTCCAAGGACCTACCACTCAGAGTGGACTCCCGGAAGCTCGCATCCCGTTTTGTTGGCCCGTTTGTCATTGAATCAATCGTGAACCCCTGTGCTGTCCACCTTCGGCTCCCATCCTCTCTTCGAGTGCACCCCACCTTTCACGTGTCTCAAATCAAGACCGTCTCCACCAGCACCCTGTCTCCTCCCGCTCCGGCTCCCCCTCCGCCACGTCTGGTCGGGTTCCAGTACCTGGTGGACTGGGAGGGGTACAGCCCGGAGGAAAGGTCCTGGGTCCCGTGGCGACAGATCCTGGATCCTTCCCTCATCAGGGATTTCCTGCGTGCCCATTCGGGCGGTGCTGGCCGTCCTCCAGGCGGCGTCCACGGGGGGTGGGGGTGGGGGGGGTACTGTCACGCCCTCCACATCTGCCTCCTCTTAGTCTGTCTCAGGTTCTTCCTCTCCCCAGTCTGTCCATGTATGTTTAGGCACCGGATCCAGACTCCTGCATTCTAGCCCTGCTTTTCTCCACTACCCCTAAAGTCTCCACACCTGTAATTCATTCCCTCATCAGCCTGCCTTCAAGTACCCTGGTTCCGCCCGGTGCTAGATCGTTGTTATGCATTACTTGGTAGTAACGTTCACGGCCTGCCCAGCCCTCCCCGCTCTTGACCTACCTCAGTCCTTCCACTCCTGTCACCATTAAATACCTTTTGAGAATACCCAATCGTGTCTGGTGTCATGCGCTTGGGCCCACTTGTGTCTCCCACCCCAACAGATTGAGGTTGTGTAAGGAAGACCATGGCCGTAACCTCATGAACAAGACTAATGCTGCAATAAACAAATGGCCTACTCTATCCCTTGACAACCGGGTACGCAAATTATTATTACAACCACTATACGAAACGGCTGATTTCTTACACTCTGTAGCCTGTAGGTTGTCTGTTTTTGCTTGTGCACACTCTATTCCCTTCCCTCTTCAGTATAATGGTAAGAGCTAAGCTAACAATGTACAATAAACTGGTTGCTTAGGTTGTCACACCCTCTTATAACTTGGCATGTGGCTTTGATAAGAATTAGCCAATCATATTTTAACTCATGTTAAATGGAAGTCATTACACACCTGCCATCATTTAAAGTGATTCTGATTAATCACAAATAAAGTTCAGCTGTTCTAGTAGGATTTTTCACACAATATTCTTAGTTGGATCTCAGAGCAAAAGCCATGATCCGCAGAGCAAGCAAGCAAGTTTATTTATATAGCACAATTCATACATAGAAGCAATTCAATGCGCTTTACAGTAAAAATAGAAATAATGCAATAGAATCAAAAACAGTTTACACAGAGGTTATTCCTCTGATAGCACCAGAACTTGCATTAGTATTGGTAAAATATAGCAGGATGTACATTTAATAACACAATAACTTAAGAAGAGAAATATAGAATACAGCATTATAATAAAATTGAGATAAAATATAAAACATCGAAAGCTAGAAAAACTATAACACAGAATAATGAAATAGAAATAGAATATAAAACATAGGAAGCTAGAAAAACTATAACACTAAACAGTGCTGTTATAAAAACAGGCTCACAGTGGGGTTAAGTTTGAGAGCTCAGTCGTAGGCACGTGAAAAGAGAAGTGTGTTTAGCCTGGATTTAAAAATGGACACATTTGATGAACGTCTTACATCTTCTGGTAGTTTATTCCAGTTGTGTACAGCATTACTGCTAAAAGCAGCTTCTCCATGTTTAGTTTGGACTCAGGGCTTTACTAGCTGATCTGAGTTCTTGGATCTTAGAGCCCTGCTCGGTTTATATTCTTCAAACATATCAGAAATGTATTTGGATCCTAAACCATTCAGAGATTTATTAACTAAAAGCACCACTTTAAAGTCTATTCTGTAACTGACCGGAAGCCAATGCAAAGATTTAAGAACCGGAGTGATGTGCTCAGTCCTCTTGGTCCTGGTTATCATTCTAGCAGCTGCATTCTAAATGAGCTGCAGCTGTTTTAGATAGCTTCCTAAGCAGCAGAGGGATCTCATTGTTGAAAGATATCAGTCAGGAGAAGGGTACAAAATTATTTCCAATGCATTAGATATACAATGGAACACAGTGAAGACAGTCTTCATCAAGTGGACAAATTATGACACAACAGAGATATTACAAAGAGCTGGACGTCCCTCCAAAATTGATGAAAACACGAGAAGAAAACTGGTCAGAGAGATTTCCAAGAGGGCTACAGCAACATTAATGAAGCTGCAGGACTTTCTGGCGGGTACTGGCTGTGTACTACATGTGAAAACAATCTCCCATATTCTTCATATGAATGGGCTATGGGGTAGGGTGGCAAGACGGAAGCCTTTTCTTACAAAGAAAAACATCCAAGCCCGACTGAAGTTTGCAAAACAAACATCAAGTCTCCAAAATGCACGTGGTAAAATGTGCTATGGTCTGATGAAACAAAGGTTGAACTTATTGGCCATAATTCCAAGAGGTATGTTTGGTGCACATCACCCAAAGAACACCATGGCACAGTGAAGCATGATGGTCGGAGCATCATGCTTCAGGGATGTTTTTCTTCAGCTGTACCCAGGACCTTAGTTCGGGTAGAGGGAATTATGAACAGTTCTAAATACCAGGACATTTTGGCGCAAAACCTTCAGGCGTCCGTTAAAAAGCTGATGTTCACCTTTCAGCACGACAATGACCCAAAGCACAAATCCAAATCCACAACAGGCTTCACCAGACAAAGATGAACGTTTTGGAACGGCCTTGCCAAAGCCCAAACCTGAATCCAATTTAAGTTCTGTGGGGTGATATGAAGAGGGGTGTGCAAAGGAGATGTCCTCGCAATCTGACAGATTTGGAGAGCTTTTGCAAAGAAGAGTGGGCAAATATTGCCACGTCAAGAGACTCCTACCCAAAAAGACTGAGTGCTGACTTTATTTATATTTGTTAATTTTTTTTACATCACCATCACCTGTCATTTTAACAGGGGTGTGTAGACTTTTTATATCTCACTGTTCAAATAAAATTATCATTAAAATTGTATAATGATCATTTCTTTGTCAGTGGGCAATCGTACAGGGGATCAAATACTTTTTTCCCTGACTATATGTTATCATAAATATCTACACTAATTACTGATGTGTGAACAATGTTTCTCACTACCTTTGTATCTTTTATCCTTTTGCTGGACCAATTTACTGCTGCACAAAATACCTCCATGACTTGTGTTAAGTGGTTTGACTTTTTCAAACTGGTCCCAGGTAAGATGGTAGAGCTATTGAGACGTCAGATAGACGTCTATGCTTCATATTTATTCTCAAGTGCCTGTCTGAAGTCCCTGCCATAGCTCCTCGTATGTTTTAATTTCCTCCTCACATTTTATAATCTTCATGGCAGCCTGTCTTTGATTTATGATTCTACATTGTTTCAGAAACGCTTTCTGATTAAGGTACATGAACTACCATTAACGAATACAGTAGTTAACATGAACAAATGATGAATAATGACATGAACAAACATTTAATAATGATAACCTATACTCTATTAATAATTTACAAATGCATTACCTAACAGTGTGTAGTGTAATTAGTTTATGTTGACACAGGACAAACGCATGTTGTTTTTTGCAGGAACACACACAATGTATGGTCACATTTGGAGATAGGTCAATCAATCAAATGTATTTTATAAAGCTCTATGTACTTTAGCAGTTGTCACAAAGTACTTTCACAAAACACCCAGCCTTAAACCCCAAGGAGCAAGCAGCTGTAGTGTTGAACTTCCGTGGCTAGGAAAAACTCGCTAAGAAGGCCACAATTTCAGTGGATACCTAGAAAGCAACTAGGCTCAGAGGGGTGACCAGTCCTCTTCTGGCTGTGCCGGCAGAAATTATCAAGAGTCCAAATTGTAATAATTAATCAATGCATTTGGCAATTAATCGTCAGGTATCATCTTGATTTGCAACACAACCAAGAGGACTTTGGACAGGGACAGCAACGAGTCAACCCTGGCACTCCGCAGGTATGGGCCAAGACCTCAGGTCCTCCTGAGTTTAAAACGGCAGGATCCAGGAAACATTTTGAAAATGCATTCCTTAGATCTACAGGGATTTATAGTGGAGAAGGAGAACTGACTCTACTCGAAACAATAGGTATTCTTTGTTTGAAATGGGGCAAGAAAATGCGCATCATAATGTTGTTTGTGTGTCTTTTCTGCTTAAGCAATTTTCGTTGTTTTCATAAGATGTTGTGGGGCTGAATTACCATTATATTCTTTAATATATAACAAGACACCAGCACAAAAAAACATTTAAATGGCACAAATGGAGCACAAATGATTGAGCCTATTTTGCCGAGGTTTTGTGTTGGGTAGGGGGCCAACTTCACACAGGTCAGAGGTTGGGCTAGAACTCTGCTGGCAGCAATTCAAATGAATAAAAACAATTATTTTCAACTGAACAATTATTTTTTACTGAAGCAAAGGCTCGGTACATGTTGTGTTTATCATTGAAATAAAAAATAAGCCTAATTATTTTAGACCTGCAATGTGTAGAGATGTCTGTAACAAACATGTCTTTATAATGCTACTTTCTTGGTCCCAGGTTCCCCAACAACATGGCACCTATGACGGTTTAACAATGCAAGTAGCAGTAAGATGGACTTTGTTACGAAGGATTGTCTTATGCCTGTTTATGACGTGCAACATAAGTGCTACATTACAGACGTTTGGAATGGAATTATGCCATGTTTAGGGTTTGGAATGGATTAAGGCTATTCATGCGTTTTTAAATATAGTCTATTACATTTCAATAAAGCTTGATTACTTATCAGAGTAATTACCACAGTCGGACACGCCCACCTCCACATTGAACTGGAGCGATGGGTCGGGATGGGCCAGAATCGGAGCTGCGTCAATGTGTTTCTCCTCCATAGCCACACCCATGCTTGAAAAACTGTACCCTTTCACGTACAGGTCATGCAGGTCCAACAGTCTAACAAGTACTCTGTGCACCAACGAGACATGCTCAGTGCAGGTAGCCATGTATATCAATATGTTGTCAATATACACCACCACATCCTCGCATAACATGTCCCTGAATATATCATTGATGAAGGATTGAAAGACTGATGGGGCATTCATCAAACCGTAAGGCATCACTAAATATTCATAATGGCTGGAGGTAGTACTGAAGGCTGTTATCCACTTGTCCTCTTCCCGGATATGAACCAGGTTTTAAGCATTCCTGAGATTTATTTTCGTGAAAAAACGGGCCACGTGCATCTTCTGGACCTCCGCAGAGATCAGGGGAAGTGGATAGCTGAACGGGATGGTGATCTAGTTCAGTGCCATGTAATTGATGCACAGGCGCATACCACCATCCTTTTCTTTTACAAAAAAGAAATTTGAGGAGACCTGTGATTTGGAGGGCCTAATGTACCAATGTCCCAGAGCTTCTTCAAGATACGCGGCCATCGCCGCCGTCTCGGTGCGGGACAGTGGATACACGCGACCCTTAGGAAATGTGTCTCTGTCTCTGAAGTTTATCACGCATTCCCCCAGTCTATGAGGTGGTAACACAATAGCCTTAGCCTTGGAAAAAGGAGAGGCAAAAGGCGAATGGGCATGAGCTACCTGGGGTGACGTGGAAGTGCCCTGCCTGTAGCCTCTTGAGTCGGAGAAGGTGTAGCGCGGAGCAGCGGAACGGCCCCAACGCTTTTTTGAGTCACCCCACACCTGTCCTCCTCGACCCCTGCCCGGGAGTGCACCCACCCCCAGGTCCATGGGGACGGCGGTGTCCAGTTGATGGGGTGGAACGGGCGGGCTTCTGCAAGGACGGGCAGCCAACAAGTTGTCGAGACAGATAGAAAGGTCCACCAGCTGGTCAAAGGAGAAGGTCATGTCCCGACATGCCAAAACCATTCGAACATCCTCTCGAAGGCTGGAGCGGTAATGGTCGATACATGCCTGCTCGTTCCACCCAGAACCCGCTGCCAGGGTTCCGGACTCCAGTGCGAACTCCTGCGCCAAACTTGCCGCAGATGAAAACGCTGTTCACTTGCCTCTCTCCCCTCGTGTGGATGGTCGAACACGGCCCGGAAGCGGAAGATGATCTCAGCGTAGCTGACCCGGGTGGGTCCCTCCGGACAGGCAGGAGACGAGGGAGGAAATCCTCTGGGCGTCTGTCGGCGCAGGATGTATCGCCTGGAATGGGATGTCAACCTGCATTAAAAAACCCTGGCAGTGGTCGGCTGTTCCCTCATAATGACTGTGGATGATGATCAGGTGCGCTAAACAAGACAACAGGTGATATGAGTTGATGAGATGGGCTGGTGACGTCCAGTGCCGGAGCCTGCCCCCTGCAAGGGGGAGGAAGGGCAGCAGAGGGCGCAGTTGTCACTATTAAGAAGTGGAAAATGTGGAGTTCTCTTGATGCCAAGCCAAGTTGTGGTAGACCAAGAAAGATTTCAGAAAAAAACTCCCAGAAGAATTGTTCGGGATACAAAGAAAAACCCACAGGTAACATCAGGAGATATACACGCTGCTCTGGAAAAAGACAGTGCCTGGTTACAATATTCCTGACAACAACTTGACATGCCTCACAGCTTCTGGCACACTGTAATTTGGAATTGCAAGACCACAACCATATGCACAGCCAACACAACCATAAGCACTATGTTTTGAAAATGGTCAACAAAGCCTATAGTGAATAGAATACTATTCACACTATGAAGCCAGGTTGTGGCTTACTGATATTTTGGGGGGTATGTGAGCACTAAAGGCACGGGGAATCTTGTGAAAATTGATTTGCAAGATGAATGCAGCATGTTATCAGAAAATACTGGGAGACAATTTGCATTCTTCTGCATGACAGTTGCACATGGAACAATCTTGTACTTTCCAGCACGACAATGATCCTAAGCACAAGGCCAAGTTGACCCACCAGTGAATACAGCAGAAAAAGTTGAAGGATCTGGAGTGGCCATCACAGTCTCGTGACCTTAATATCATCAAAACACTCTGGGGAGATCTCAAACGCGTGGTTTATGCAAGACGACCAAAGACTGCATGACCTGGAAGCACTTTGCCAAGACAAATGGGCAGCTATACCACCTGCAAGAATTCAGGGCCTCATAGACAACTATAACAAAAGACTACACTCTCATTGATGCTGTTAGAAATCAGCCATGTCGTATAGCGGTAGTAATAAAAACTTGCGTACCCGGTTGTCAAGGGAGAGAGTAATTCAATTGTTTATTGCAGCATATTGGTAGTCTATTAGCACATGATTTTACAGGCTCAAACTCTTCCCTACTCTCCTCGTCCCTCTACTCACTGTAATGGGGGTTAACCAGCTGTTATATACATTATGGGCGTGTTTACCATACCAACCGGTCAATGTAAACATTCCTGTGGTTACCAGAGTGCAAGCTACAGGGAGAAACAAAACAGAGAGGTTTCCTGCTATTCTCATTATCTAGGCACATTCACTTCTAATGAAACGCATATTCATATTATAGTTGTTAATGCTCAGATCCTACAATGCTAAAGGGGGCAATACACAGTATTAAGAACTAAGGGTATGCAGACTTTTGAACAGGGTTCAATAAAAAATATTCTATGTTGCCATGTTTTGTTTTATGATTGTGCCATTCGTTTAATGTGAATCTCATAAGAGATAAAAGTCAAGACAAGTGACAAGTGTTTTTCCTAATCACTATTTTCTTCTTTACAAATGGTACATGCATAACCAATTCTCCAAGGGTATGCAAAGTTTTGAGCACAACTTTGTTATAGCCCCTGTTTTATGACACTAGAGATTGAGCTCAGCTGCATCCTGTTTTCATTCACCATCCTGAAAATGATTCTACAATTTGTTTAGGCCTTGGTCAGGAAGGTGCCCAAGAACCTGATGGTCACCCTAAAAGAGCTCCAGTGCTCATGTGTGGAGAAGGAGAACCCTCCTGAAGGACAAACATCTACACAGCACTACATCACTAATCCTTGATGTTAGAGTGGTGAGACGGAAGCTGCTCTTCAGTAAAAGGCATATAACAGGCAACGTGCAGTTCAATGTGTCATCTTAATGAGTCATCTGCCTCAGAGTTTTGGGTGTTTTCAGCACAACAACATTCACTAACTCTTGGTGTATTCTATTTTCAAATGATTTCTGTATTATAGCAGTTGCATTGGGGTTTACATTGAAAACCCCAACAGACACATGCATAGCTAAACTACACTTTGTGGATGTCTTCACATCAAGTATGATGTAAAATGAGGAGCAGCAAGACACTTTATTGAAGTAGGACCTGATGTATGACAATTGAGGTTTCAGGTATTAGAAGTTGTACTGCATCTGAAGAGAAGTTACAGAGTGAGATTCTAACTACAAAGAGGTGCATATTATAGAAACAGAAAGCCCTTAATGAAGAACTAAAATTAGGCTGCTTCACTGTGAAAGCAGCCTAACCACATTGCTGAATGTTGACAAAATGTACTCATTCAATTTGATCTCTGCTGCAAATACATGTAAAATATATAAAGAAAATTTCACTTAGTGTAGTTTTTCCCGTTTCTTCAGTACACATAATGCCTATTGAACTTAACAGTAGAAAAATGCTATGTATTCAGTCTGAATTCTGACTGGTCAGTTGGTCAAGTGTTAGAATAACCTTAATAACAGGCATTACACATTGTACCAAACAAGTGACCCTATAAGTGAACAAGAGACATTTCTTTCTTTGGATTTGAGTGCTTTGATTTCCTAAATCTGTTTTATTTTTTTATTTTGCAATTCCTTTTCAATTTCACATATGCAATTATTTCACTTCACTACTTCTCTTCATGTTCCCCACCTTCATACCTGCCCTGGTTTACCTAGTAATTACCACTTCTTCCAACTTTTCCGTTATATGCACCCTTTCACAACTCACCCCTACCAAATCCATGCACCAGAATAATCTCCCTATCACCTTTGTATGCAAAAATGCTTGCATTTCTTACCTCCTCTTTCTCAAGCCAACAAACCAGAGGAACATAAAAATGTCACTGTGAAGGAGAAACGTAATAATTTACTGTTGTTGTTCAGATTAGTAAGTTATGCTGTGCCAACAGACAATTAAACAGGGCAGACTTCTTACAAACAAAAAATACATTATTTTAAGATGCAACGAGTCTACCCACGCTAGAAAATCCCCAAGTATAATTGATGCTGTGGCTATGTGACTTATCAAGTTAGGGGCATATACTTGTATAGTAGCTATTTATTGTGCATGGAGCAGCTTTGAGAATAATTAGACACATGATTATTGTCTTACCTGACTCTGACTAGGCTATCTAATAAGCTCAATATTAATAGAGCACTATCAAAGTAGCATTTACTTTATAATGAACATGATGAAGGGCAATTCATGTTTTTATTTGCAACTGTTTGCTGGAGCTCCTAATCTTTGCATGTCCCCTTTTGTTGATGTTAGTTTAAACATAGATTATTACTCTGTAGTTCATTAATTCCTGTCATGTAGCTGTAGAAGGCAGACAGCCAGTGTGATTCATCTACAATAATGCCAAAGGCTGGCACTGCAGATATACAACTTTTCTACAAGAAAATAATAGTACATCTGGTTATACTTTAATTTAGCTGACGTCATTTAATTAACTTTTGTTTTGGAATAATCACATGTAAAATATGTAGGCTAATAGGACAGTCGGGGACCAAGTCAGCTGTAGGATTAGGAAGGCGCCAGAGAAGTGTCACCTTGGCAACGCCCAACCAGCTACTAAACAAGAACAGGTGCAGCTCATTATGTGATGGAGCACATGATACCTGGAAGAGCAGAGAATGGCCAGGAATCTATCTAAAACAAAACAGACCTACACTGCCAGAAGTATTGTAGAATACTCACATTGTTGATATATGTTTTGTTTAGGTATAGTGCTTGTTTAGGTATGGGGCTCCACAGAACCCACATTTTATTTTCTAATTTAAACAGGCCATGTAAGAAATAAATATGTTAAGCAACAAGAGTCAGAGGAGAGTCAGGAATTGACTGGCAGGAAAGTTGGTGAGGTGAGTGTTAGATCAGGTATAGAACATGCAGCTTTATTAAACTTAAATTCCCTTAATTCATGTTATTATGATATATAAATAATCACTGAACAGTGTTAGTCAATCTGTAAAGGTACTGATACAGATTACTCACAGTATATCAAATTCAGAAAGGTTAGATATACCTGTGAGTTTGAAACTGGGTACTGTCTAAGGACATGTAAAGTACTGTTTCATTAAACAAAGACACCTGATACTATATGAGTAAATATTTTCATGTGTGATTATGTATAATATCTGAACAAAGAAATCTGTGAAGAGGTGTTGGATTAGCCTTGATAAACTATGCTTAATCCTAAATATCAATGGTCACAGGCATACACACTCATATGCACCTGCAAAATGGCAAGGGAAGAGAGGCAGCATATGGATATTGTTCAGATATAGACAAATGTTATCTAAAAACAATGTTTTTCTTAACCGGTTTAGAACACTTTAGGGTGAATCTGATGCAGTGTATGGCTTGTGCATGAAATTATGTTGCCAACTGAACCTAAAAGATGCAACTTTGACCAAAACATTTCTCTGGATGATAATTCAACACTAAAAGCGAAATATTTGTCAAATAAAAAAAAAGAATAAAATCACTCTTTAAACCCTATAATTTTTCTGACCTCTTCTGTTTGCATTATTTGCACATGTAGGATTGCCATTTGTACTGCATTTGCCTTCATTGCACACCTATACATTCTATTTGAAATATATGTATTACTTGCAAATATTTATAAATGTCCACTTCTGTTTGTACTTCTGGTTAGATGTTTACTGCATTTGGTTGTTCTGAACTTGTACTGTTCTATGACAATAAAGTTGAATCTAATCTAATCATTCAGCTGTTACTGTCAATACATGTTCAACGATAAAATATAACATTCAGTTTATTCAGTTGTTACCTGGAAATCATTTCATAAACACATTTATTAATGAATAAATTGACTAGTAAACATTTACAAAAACTGATGAGGTCCCTCAGACCCAACACAATCTGCAAAGACAGACTACACCACTGTTGTTATTGTTTTGGATTGTGGTAATTTCTGAATTGTGGTGATTGTGGGTCAGTAACACTCATTCAACTGTTTCAAAGGTTGGGCAGTTACCTACAGAGACAATACTTGGACAACGTCAGGTATTTCAGTCCAAACACACTTTAGGCAAATAATCTCAACACTGACATGATATTGACTTAACTCTTTAGGGTATTGTACTTAACTCTTTCTCAGTTCAGTCCTATGTCGTATCTCAATTGCATTTGCTTTGGAGCTGTATTTAAGTGGCTAGAAATAGTGATTAAGCTGAAGCCTGAACTACAGCCATATCATTATTTCCACAGGGCATACTGAATCGTGTCATTGTGATTAATTACAGATAAGAACAACATTTCTTGTTTAGCTAGATGTGTTTCCTTGTAGATTTTCACAGATAAGGTCACTCTGCAGATTACTGGCTAACTACCGGAAGTCATTTCTATAACTTTTATAAAATAAACATTATAATCAAGCTTGTAAGTGTGAAACAGACTATGTATCTGGTTTACTGTTGGTAGGTCCTTTGAGCTTAAAAACGTATCTTCAAATATTCTGAATGAATAATTTTCTTTTTGTTATTGTAAACTGAAAAAATACATACAATCAATCAGCCATAACATTATGATCACCTGCCTAGTATTGTGTAGGTCCCAAATATGTCTATAAAACAGCCCTGACCCCTCAAGGCATGGACTCCACTAGACCTCTGAAGGTGTGCTGTGCTATCTGGCACCAAGTTGTTAGCAGCAGATCCTTCAATTAAATCCTGTTAGTTGCAAGGTGGGGCCTCCATGGATCGGATGTGTTTGTCCAGCACATCCCACAGATGCTCTATTGGAATGAGATCTGGGGAATTTAGAGGCCAAGACAACACCTTGAAACATTCCTCAACCATTTTTGCAGTGTTTATTATCCAACTGAAAGAGGCTAATACCATCAGGGAATACCATTGCCATGAAAGGGTGCATATGGTCGGCAACAATGCTTAGGTAGATGGTACGTGTCAAAGTAAAATCCACATGAATGGCAGGACCCAACGTTTCCCAGCAGGACATTGCCCAAAGCATCGCATTGCCTCCACTGGATTGTCTTCTACTGACTGGTGCCAGGATAATATCATTATCATGACACCTGTCAGTGAGTGGGATATATTAGGCAGCAAATGAACATTCTGTCCTCAAAGCCATGGATTGCATCTTTAAAGATGATCTAACAAACATCTGGTAACAAAATGTTTCTGACTGGCTAAAGCCGAGGTTTGTAGGCCTACCACTGCATCTTTGTCCTATGTCAAAGTACGTAGCATTTCTGCATTCTCAGTTTCATATTTAATAGTAAATGTATCATATTTTTGAATACAGGAGAGAAGTGATCTATATGGCAATACACTGCTCTAATACCATAATATTACCTTAAAGGTCAACTGTATGATTTGCTTAATATAACAGAGTAAAGCCACTGTAATATGCCTGGAAGAGTTGAAATTGCATCCCTAGTGTATTTGATAATTGCATGTCTGTTTTATTAGCAGTCAACGCTAACACATAAGGAAATATAGGACACAAACACAAAACCAAGACACGGAAGTTACATAGATAAAATAATTCGTTATAAAATATGTAAATTACAATATAATTCAAGCCCAACATCACGAGGGAGCATCTGCAATGTATGAGAATATTCAATAAAAGTACTCAATGTCTATAAAAAACAGCACTGGAGCCCTTAAGGAATACTTACCTTTCTCAAGATCTACATAACTGAACAATTTGCTTTCTGCTAGATAATGATAGGCACGACCTATTTCTGTATAGAAATCCAATTTTTATCCTCATCTTCATTAAAAACATGTTGTTAATCTACATGTTTTTAAAGGAACAATTTTAATCCATACATACATTCCCCTCCAAAAGTATTGGAGCAGTAAGGCAAATTCCTTTGCTTTTGTTCACTTCATGTCTAGAACATTTGGGTTTAAGATCCAAAAATGAGTATGAGACATGAGTTTGTTTTTTCTGCTTTAATTTCCTGGTATGTGTTAAACAACTCAGGGCACGCTTTGTTTGAACCCACACATTTTTCACATGTGACTGACAGATGTTTCTTGTTGCCCAGGTGTTGCCTTTTCACCTTGACCACATAGGCTACCATTTGTAGAGCACATTTTCATGAGTACTTCCAGAATGTGGAACAAAATTGTGTTTGAAAAGTTTCTTGTGCTGAAGCAGTTCCAAAACTTGAGTTGCTGGTGGAAGTTAGCTGAACTAAAGCAAGTCACCCCTCATCTCACTTTTGGTTGAACCAGCTTGCAAAGGCTGTAAAACCAATATTAATCAATGTTTACATTTTTTGAGAACTGTGAAGGATATTACTGAGGGATTTTGTCATTGTGTTTTCTGTTGACCAAAATAAATTCAGCATTTTAAAATGTGCTTTTGTATGCACCTGAAATAACTGCTGGTGAATAAATCTTGCAAAACAGTAACATTTAACAAATACTGCAGACATATTATGGGCATGTTCTTACATTGGAATAAAAATACATAATGTCGCTTTATATTCCTTAGTTTAAAGGTATAAGTTACAATTGCACACAGAAGACTATACTGTCATTTTTGTTGAGTGATCTTTTCAGGATCTTTTGCCAAGGAGTCATTACCTCTTAAATGAGTTTCAACTTGCTTGTAAAAATAAACCTTCACTACAGCACAAACCTAGATATTGGTTCTTTCCCAACCTCTTACCTGCCTTTCCACAAACATGGAAGCTACATTATATCAACTAAACATCAGGTACCTAAAGTGTCCTTGTTACAAAGTTGTAAAAATAAATACAGAATGCATGAAATGAGTCAGATTTCCTCAGTCAACACATCAGACAGTCAGTGATGATTTTAGAGCAGTCAGAATCAAACCCATGGAGAAAACATATCATAGCCCGTTCGAGTATTCACCTCAGCATTATCTGATAAGGGACAGAAGATTCTCCAAAAAGTTTTAATGAATCCAAAGTTATGGTGTTATCTATCCAAAGATAAGATCATGCTTTGAGGCATCGACAGAGCAGTCTGATTTCCTGACTGCGTCCCCAGCTTATAATCGCATATATATTACTCAAAAAAGGTTTTTAAAGGATATGTTCACCCTATTTTTAAATCCAATCGTCATTTTTTCCCATGTAAATCCCATGCTATAAATGTTTCCAGATTTTTGTATGCAAATAATCTTGATTTTGTGAAGCTTGACGGATCCAAATTCTTTTTTTTTCCTTTAGCCTCCTGAGCATTTTCCATGCCAGAAAGTTAGGTCAACGTTTTTATTTAAATTCACAAAAGGGACAACAATCTTGAATAAGTGACCAAAGTGAAATAAGGCACAGTTCAATTTTCTTTTAATTTGAAAATCCAACATATTTATACTGTTCAAAGGGTGAGGTCACTTTCCATTTACCTTCTGAGTGTTGGTCAGAAAGGGAAAAGTTATACACTTATAGTTCACTTTACAATAAGAATCACTGGCTAGGTTAAGGTTCGATGCTAAGCCCCCAGTAAAGGGTCTCTTTCATATAAATGTAATACAGTTATCGAAAATATTGGTAATAGTTAAGGTAAACAAAGTCTCTTAATGATACAAATATGTCAATGAATAATGAGAATTCATAAAGGGGAGAATACACACTATAATTGAAAATGTCTGCAGCATTCAATGACTATAGCTGTCATCAATACACAACTTTTCTTCTAGCCTAGATACTTACAGCATGAGTGAGCAGGCAAAACATGTCTCATGTCTTATGGGATTTACAATTAACTGTAGGTCAAAACAGTATGGCACATCTTAATGCAAAACATGGCAACAATGAAAAAAAAGACCCCATACAAAAGTCTGCACATCCTTAGTTCTTAATATTGTTTATTGCCCCCTTCAGCATCTATGACAGAGTGCACTCTTTTGTAATAGTTTTCTATGAGGCCTCAGATTCTTGCAGGTGTTATAACTGCCCATTCGTCTTGGAAAAATGCCTCCAGGTCATGCAGAGTCTTTGGTCTTCTTGCATTAAGCTAGACCGGGGGTGGGTAATCGCGAGAATCGGGAGAATTCCCGGAGGACCGCTCATGGATTTTTTGTTGACATTTGTAACATTAGTCTGTCTTCTCTTAAAGTAGGCTGCACATGTTCCACATTCTGACACCACAACCTCTGCATGGGTTGTACAATGTGAGGGAGTTCTCCCCGCCCAAATAGAGTTGGATGGGTCCATAGCCTTTCTTTTCCAAAAGGTTTTCTCAGTTAGGCTACCGATAGCTGGGCCGGCGCTACCGCAACGATACGCACCAGGGAGGATGGATAGGAGGCATTGAAGGAGGATGCTGCCAAATGTGCCAAGCTTTCCGATTTATTTTCAAGAGGACAAACACAAGTGGCAACTAGTAACAAGAGATATAGGCCTAATGATTAGCATTAGCAACGTAATTATTCAGCAAATATCATTGTAGCATTGTCAACTTATTCGCAAGCGAATTATTACATTTTGTTAATATACAGTAATCCCTCGTTTATCGCGGGGGTTACGTTCCGAAAATGACCCGCGATAAGTGAAATCCGCGAAATAGAAAACTTTTACATAGCAACTATTACATGTATACAAATACAGTGACTCACGTGTAGGCCGTTTCACTGCTCTTCAGACTGGGCCGCTGCATCCTGACTGCGCTCTGCAGTGTTCTCTTCTTCTGAAGCCCGCGGTGCAGGTGTGTTTGTTCGGGAGAAGAACATAGTGATAGGCAGCTGTTGTCGCTCTTTTTTCTTCTTTGCAAAAAGATC